>PVJI01018276.1:0-33730 GCA_004026765.1 Micronycteris hirsuta | reverse complement strand
TGGCAGAAGATTACAGGAGCCAGGAACGGAAGTCAGGTCTAGCTATCCTTATTTGGGAGACAAAGAAAAGGCACATGAGCTTGGGATGAAGGTCACAGAGTACAAACACGGAGGTTGCACATCATTCGCCCCCCACCCCCTTCTGCAGGTGGGAGGTGCCTCTGCGATTCAGTAGCAGGGAGGTTGCCTGTTACAAGGGTATTACAGAACATATCTGGGGGTGGAGGGGATGGACAATATACTATTACCAAAAGGAACCCCCCTTTTCCTCCAGGGGTTCCACCCCCACCTACTACGTTCATTTTGCCTGCCGCCAGAGGAAAGATGTCTCTCAATGCCAGAGACTGGTGAAAAGGAAAGGAATTATTTATTTATGTTACACAGACTTAGAGTAATGTCTTCATTAAAATACTAAAGTCCTTTAGAATACCCACAGACACACACAGCCCTTTCTTCTCCCTCTGCCCAATCCAGGGTACCGTATGTATCTCAGGAAAAGAAGTAGAAGTCCGTGGTTAAGGCTCCCGCCACCATCAGCTGTGTCGCCACCATGATCTCCAGTGAATCCAAAGCCATGTGGCACCTTCTCATGGCCCACCAGCCAGAGTCCTTTCACCCCTTTTCTTCCAGGCAAAGTCTCTCCTGCTTCCTAAGCCACATGGCAAAAAAGGAGCAACCCTAAGCTGTGTAGTCCTGACTCTCGCCCAAGCCGAGGGGTCCCCACTCCACCAAAGCCTCGTGGTCCCCCCTTTACTGCCACAGCCACATGGTCCTGACCTTCCTTCTTTTCTCTCTTACGCAGGCAGGCACTGTAACCAGGGGGAGTTGCCTCCCAGTTACATCTTGGGTGACAGTCACTTCCATCCCCCTGGCTCAAAGCCTGGCCACAGCTATTTAACATAACTATGAAACTAGTTAAAGGTTATAGATATGCTAAATGACCATGCCAGAGGTTAGCTGCAAAGCTGCTGCCATACAAAACAGCTCCGAATGGCCCTGCTCCCTGTGTCCCATCCCCCAGCTCAGACTTGTGGGGGTGAGGACATCCTATATATATTTTTCTAATATTTCCTGGACACCTTGATTTCTGGACCCCATTACAAATCCCTATTTGCTCCCCTTCCTTGGCTACCCCCTGTTACAAGGACACATGCCTGGGTTGCTGGTCAGGTCCCCAGTAGGGGACACTTGAAAGGCAACCACACATTAAGGTTTCTCTTCCTCTCTTTCTCCCTCCCTTTTCTCTCTAAAGATAAATAAAATCTTTTTAAAAAATAATAAAATCTTAAAAAAAAAAAGAATGAAAATCTGTAGCGATGTAATGCAGGTGCCTGGCAGATGTGAATGGAGCAGGGTCAACATTACATGTGAAAACTCTGCCTTATTTGTCCGCCTTCTCTTCTAAACCAGATCCCTTTGGCCCACATTTCCCTCCCATTTCCATATGTTTCTCAGCTCTGGGAGTGTAAAAGCCAGGAGGGATGACAGAAATCATGCAAGCAGGATCAGCAAATACCGGCCACCTGCACCTCCTCCTTTGCCTCCTGTGCCCAGAGTAGGCATCACTAATTGATCATGCTGTTGTTCTTTTTAAGTCTAAAATGTAACCTCAAAATTCTCCTTAGCTCAACATCCCCAAAAGCCAACAACAGACTGTATAGACCAGAAAAAGCCTGTTTTCCAATTTTAGTTTTATCTAACCTTGTAAGAGGGTGCAGCCGGGCGGGGGGGTCCCAAATAGGAATTTGTAATGGGGTCCAGAACTCAAGATGTCCAGGAAATATTAGAAAAATATATATGGGATGTCCTCACCCCCACAAGTCAGAGCTGGGGGATGGGACACATGGAGCAGGGCCATTCAGAGCTGTTTTGTATGGCAGCAGCTTTGTAGCTAACCTCTGGCATGGTCATTTAACATATCTATAACCTTTAACTGGTTTCATAGATGTTAAATAGCTGTGGCCATGCTTTGAGCCAGGGAGTTGGAAGCGATTTCCACCCAAGGTGTAACTGGGAGGCAACTCCCCCTGGTTACAGTGCCTGCGTGAGAGCTTGGAAATGCTTGGCTCCATGCCATGGGGCCACACCTGCCCACAGTTACCATGGCAGCCTGGTAAAGCTGGAAGAATTCGGGAATGCTGGCAAGTGTAACTGATTGTGGGAGGACTTGGAAATGGGGCTGCAGAGGAAGATTGATGCCGGTATTTAAACCCAAACGCAGTAGCCATACCTGCGCAGGACCACACAGCTTTGGCAGAGGGGGGAACCATGCGGCTTTGGGGCACCCTTTGCCATGCAGTTTAGGAAGCTGGGAAGCAAGATGTAGCAGCAATGCAGAGCTCCCTCTTAGCAGTTTGGAAGAATGCAGGAGAGACGCTGTGGGAAGGAAAGGCAGGACCACGAGGCTTTGGCAGGAGAGGGGGGACCACAGAGCTTTGGTGGAGTGGGAACCCCGCAGCTTGGGCGAGGATCAGGACCAAGTGGAGATCCAGGCGGCAACACAGCGGATGGTGCCGTAACCAAGGGGCTGCCTGAACCATGGACTTCTACTTCCTTTCCTGAGATACGTTACCCCAGACTGGGCAAAGGGAGAAGGAAGGACTGTGTGCTCGTGGGCATTCTAAAGGACTTTAGTATTTCAACGAAGACATTAAGTCATTACTCTAAGTCTGTATGACATAAATAAATAATTCCTTTCCTTTTCACCAATCTCTGGCATTGAGAGACGTCTTTCCTCTGTCGGCAGGCAAAGCGAACCTAGTAAAGGGTGACCCTGGGAAAAGGGGGGTTCCATTTGGTAATAGTATTTTGTCCTCCTGCCCACCCCCCCATCTGGTCTGTAACAACCTCATCTCATTTTTTCTGTTTAAGCACATTTCTTGTTCATTTGATCAAAGATTATGTATTGTACTATTGTTCTTTTTTATTTTTTCTTTATTTTATTGATTATGCTATTACAGTTGTCCCATTTTCCCCCCTTTACCCCCCACCCCATCCCCCCATTCCCCGCCCTTTAGTTTTTTTCCATGGGTCATACACGTAAGTTCCCTGGTTTCCATATTCTCCATACTATTCTCAACCTTCCCCTGTCTGTTTTCTACCTACCGTTTACGCTACCTATTCCCTGTACTTTCCCCTCCTCTCTCCCCCTCCCATTCCCCTGTTGATATCCCTCCCTGACTTATATAAATCCCTCTAACATTTCATATAATAAAGGCTGGGTGATGATGAACTCCTTGAACTTGACCTTATCTGAAGAGCACTTTATCTGCCCTTCCATTCTAAATTTTGGAGAGTTTTGCTGGATAGAGTATTCTTGGATGTAGGTCCTTGCCTTTCATGACTTGGTATACTTCTTTCCAGCCCCTTCTTGCCTGGAAAGTCTCTTTTGAGAAATTAGCTGACAGCCTTATGGGAACTCCTTTGTAGGTGATTATCTCCTTTTCTCTTACTGTTTCTAGGATTCTCTCCTTATTTTTAATCTTGGGTAATGTCATTATGATGTGTCTTGGTGTGTTCCTCTTTGGATCCAACTTCTTTGGGACTCTCTGAGCTTCCTGGACTTCCTGAAAGTCTATTTCCTTTGCCAGATTGGGGAAGTTCTCTCTCATTATTTCTTCAAATAAGTTTTCAATTTGTTGCTCTTTCTCTTCTCCTTCTGGCACCCCTGTGACCTGGATGTTCAGACATTTACAGATGTTCTGGAGGCTCCTAAGCCTCTCCTCATTTTTTTGAATTCTTGTTTCTTCATTCCTTTCTGGTTGAATGTTTTTCTCTTCCTTCTGGTCCACACCATGGATTTGAGTCCCAGTTTCCTTCCCAACACTATTGGTTCCCTGTACATTTCCCCTCATTTCTCTTAGTGTATTCTTCATTTTTTCATCTAATTTGCGACCAAATTCAACCAATCCTGTGAGCATCCTGATTACCAATGTTTTGAACTGTGCATCTAATAGGTTGGCTATCTCTTCGTGGCTTAGTGGTATTTTTTCTGGAGCTTTGATCTGCTCTTTCATTGGGGCCATCCTTCCCTTTCTCTGTGCGCCTGTTACTTTAAGGGACAGAGCCTTAGATGTTCACCAGGGCAGGGTAACCCACATTGTTGTGTTGTGACACTGCCCGAGGAAGTGGGGCCTGAGATAGAACAATGGTGCTTGCTCCACTCTCCGCAGGCTCCCAGTCACCTCGCGGGACACCCGCAAGCAAATTGGGCCCCTCCGCTCCAGCTCCCGGGTGGGTGGGCCTGTGCAGATCTAAGCCCCTGTGGTTCTCTCCAACGAAGTCCACGGTGATGCTGGGAGTTCCTCCTGCCACCACCTCAACCCCCACAGGTGTTTTGAATTGATGGTGGGTTGCACAGTCTGCTCCGCTCCCCAGCTTTTCCTCCTGGTCTATCTGTGTACGTATGAGGGACTGCCCGGTCCACCAGTCTCAGCCCCAGTGGGTCCGAGTCAGCCAGCCGCGGGCTTCTCTGGGTGCACCAGCTACGGGCTCCACCAAGTGAGCCGGCCGCAGGCCTCTCTGGGCAGCTGCAGTGTTTCCCCCACCGCTCCACAAAGCATTCGCTCGCCGCGCGCTCTCTGCCTGGCTCCGCCCTGCTTACGGGTCTGGATGAACGTGTCTTTTCTAACTTCTTGGTTGTGAGACTTCCAAAGAGCTGGATTTTCTGTTAGATCTGGTTGTTTTTGTTTTTAAATTGTTGTTTTCCCTCTTTTGGTTGTGAGAGGAGACATAGTGTGTCTACCTACACCTCCATCTTGGCCATAAGTTAAAATCTGTTCTTTTTTTATTAATGTGAGAGAGAGAAACATTGATTTGTTGTTCCACTTATTTATGCATTCATTGGTCGATTCTTGTGTGGGCCTTGACCAGGGATGGAACCTTCAACCTTCGTGTATTAGAACAATGCTATAACCAAATAAGCTACCCAGCCAGGTTTATACTATTGTTCTTGATTTTCTTCTTTTTTCCTCTGTCCCTAATGCCTTTACCCTTAAATAAATAAATAAATAAATAAATAAATAAATAAATAAATACTTTATTGAGCTATAATCCATGTGCAAGAAAACAGATCCTTTTAAAGTATATAATTCAGTGGTTTCTAGTATATTCACAAGGTTGTGCAGCCCTTACCACTATCTAATTCCAAAAACATTTTTAATTATCCCAAAAGAGACCCTGAACACATTAGCAGTCACTCCCTAGCTCCTGGCAACCACAAATTTACTTCCTGTCTCTTTGGAGTTGCCTGTTCTGGACATTTCCTATAAATGGAATCATATAACATGTAATCTTTTGTGCCATAAAATTTTGTTTTTTTCTTCTTCTGATTTTAAAATAAAGCAAAATGTTACTGTGGCTGCCTTACAAATGTGCTGGGCCCCAGACACTGAGCCTGCTGAAGCTGGCCTAGGCCACCACATGCTACCAACTTCTGACAACTTCTCAGAGCTACAGGAGCCCCCAGCATGCCCAAGGGGCCAGGTCCTGAGAGTGGACAAGGGGGGTGCTGTGCTCCCGCTGTGTCGTGCCAAGCCTGCCCTGCTCCCCACTGCTTTGTTCATGGCACTGACCCAGAAGTTAGATGCAGCCTGTCCTCCACTGAGCCCACCCTCTGAGGCCCGTAGCTTTGATCCTGGGCCAGGCTTGTCTGCCTGGCTTCTTTCTCACTTAGAACAGTTCCATCCAGAGGGTTTCCTTATGCAAAGAGGCTTTCTGCCATCAGGGCTGAATCCCAGGGTGGGCCTGCTTATGCATAAATGCTGCACTGTTAGCAACTCTCTTTTGCTTCCACTATAACCAACAGACCAGTGGGGAGGCAGCTAAGAGGCCTGCCTGGACAGTAAGTACACAGACAGAAAGCCCCAGCTTAGGCTACTGTCACTCTTCCTAACTCCTCCTCCCCAGTCTGGTCCCAGAAAACTCCTTCTGCTCCGTAAGTCTGTCCAGCTGGAGGGATGGGAAAGGAAGACCCATCTGTCAGACCTTTCAAAGGGACTTCCAGAAATTGGGGTAGAGAAACAGACTTTGAGGAGAGGACCACACAACGGGGCCTCAGGGAATTCACATCTTCTGTATGTGATTAAGTGGCCAACAGACTGAAAAAAGGGCTGAATGCCAGGGCCAGGGCTGGTAGGCTGCAAAGCACAGAACTGTTCCAAGGCATGCAAACCAGTGGGAGGAAATGCAATGGGTGGGTGACCACCACTCCCTCGGTCCTGCTCATTTGCCGACTTCTCTCCATCTCTGGAGTCCCTCAACCCCTCCCTGAATTTCCATGAAGAATCAATCTACCCACAAACAGTTGTTGGAACCCTCACTGGAGCCCAGGACACCAGGCAAGAGTTAAAGTAGCAGGTTGTTCATTCATTCATTCATTCATTCATTTTTTTCCCCAAGCTGGGCTTGTGCACAGCACTGGGCTAGATGATAGAAGTGTGGAAATGAGCCAGGCGTGGCCCTCAACGAACTTGACTCCAGCAGGGATGATAAACAGGAAACTAGTTCAATAAAAGAGGACTTGGTGAGAACACCAAGGAAAGAATGGTAGTTCTTCCTGGGAACTAGAGCTGGTGTCAGGAAAGTCTTTACAGAGTATGTTAGTTTGCTAAGGCTGCCATAACAAATACCACAGACAGGATGACCTAAACAACTGTAATTTATTTCCTCACAATTCTGGAGGCTGCAGTCAAGATCAAGGTGTCAGCAGAGTCCGCTTTTTCTGAGGCCTCTGTCCTTGGCTTGCAGATGGCCGTCTTCTTGCTGTGTCCTCACAGAGCCTTTGCTCTGTGTGGGTGCATCTGTGGCATCTTTATGTACAATATATTCAACTTCTTGTAAACACACCGGTTAGATTGGATTAGGGCCCCTACTAACAGCTTTATTTTAACTTAGTCACCGCTTCAAAGACCTTATCTCCAAAACAACCCCATTCTGAGGTATTTACTGGGGGTTAAGGCTTCAACTTACAAACTTTGGGGAGACGCAACTCGGCCCAGAACAGAAAGGTTGCCTGTGGACTGTGCTTTGATAGCAGAGCCAAAAATAACCAGACAGGCAGAACAACTATTCTTGATGTCAAGCCCAGCAGAGCAAAGACCCAGAGATATGAAACACCTGTCTCCTTCAGGGACTGGCTTGACATCAAGAGTTTGCATAGGTGCAAACACAGGAAAGAGGCCAAAAGAAAATGCCCCAAGCTTTGAAGGCTGTGTTAGCCTGGTGGTTGTGTAGAGCAAGGTGGCTGGTGGGTCACAGTTCAGGTTCCCAGAGTCCTCATAGGTAGAGCTGACTGCTGTGCAGATTACACAAAACAAAGTTTCTGAGGCACGTAGTGTTTATAATAATCACTTGTCACTATTACAAGTGGGTTTTTTTCTGTACTTCTTTTCTGTACTTCTGTCCTTTGGTGACTATAGATTAGTTTTATAATTTAAAAAAATAAGCTTAAAAAAAGTAGTCAAGGAGCCCTGGCTGGTGCGGCTCAGTTGGTTGGAGCATCGTCCTGTACACCAAAAGGCTGCAGGTTCCATTTCCATTCCCAGTCAAGGCGCACACCTCGGTTGTGGGTTTGATCTCCAGTCTGGGCATGTACGGGAGGCAGCCAATCAATATCTCTCTCTCTCTCCCCGCAAGCCCCAAAGCAATGAAAAATGTCCTCAGGTTAGGATTTTTAAAAAGTAGTCAAAGAGCAGCAGATGCTGGGGAAGTCAGAGGGTGAGAAAATTCATTCTCTGTCCCTGACTAACCACCAGCTATTTCCTGGTTGTCCTCTGCTCAGTGCTGTATGGGAGCTGGCGGGTGGGGGGCGAAGGGGGTAGGTGGAGATTGAAGGCAGGCTCCTATTGTGGTGAGTGACAGCTCATTTGGGAAGGTTCCTTAGAAGATGAGCCCCCACCCACCGCCGCCGGATGTTGGCAGGGAAGCTTCAGTCCTGATCACAACCCTCACTCCTCTGTCCCCCAGAAGGCACAGCTAAAACTAGTTCGAAGGCACAGCTCGAAACTAGTAGCTAAATCAAAGCATGAGAGACAGAAAATGACTCACGAGATCTCCCAGAAAGCGCTGAAGGCCCCAGAAGCTATTTTTTACATAGCTCTCTTGTGAAGGGCTTAGAGCTCACCTACAGGTTTCCTTGAAACTGTAACTGAAAGATACCTTGGCAAACAGGTTGCAGTCTCCGAGAGGGATGTAGATGAACAGTGAGCCTGGGCTGGAAGAACATGCATGAGTTCTGGCTCTGCCTTTTCCAAACTGTGTAACTTTTGTGGAATCACTAGTCCATGAATCTTTCTGAGGGAGTCAATTTCTTTCCTTCACTTCCAAAATCGTGAGCAAATTACTACCTACCCCTATCTGAGGACTGGGTTGCCATGAGGATAAAATGGAGTAATCAAACAAAAAATGCTCTAAAACCTCAAAGTCCTACACATCCTTAGCTGTATTCTAGAGGAAGTAGAAGGAGTCTTAGTAGCTCCCAGACCGGATGTGCACTGAAAGCATTGGTAGCTGCTGGGAACTAGTCATGCCCTAGCTCTCTGGGGTGGGTCCCGGCTACTGGTGTGCTGTCGGTGTGCAGCCAGGATCGAAACTACAGCTTATGGACCAATCTGGCTGATCAGGTGTTTTACTCCTTCAGCAAAACACACGTCTTCCACAGCTGTGGTGGAGGAGAAAAATCTTTCCTTTCAAAATGATTCTTGAACAGAGTCAAACCCTTCTACCTAATCATATGGGCTCTGGGTCTCAAAACCTGGTGCCCAAAAGAAACACCTGGGTTGCTTGTTAAACAGGAAGAGGCCAGGGAAACCTTCCCCACAGAGATTCTGGTCCATCTGAGAAGGGGCTCAGGAAATCTGCATTTTAGTCATGTGGTGTGAAGAGAATGCACTGGACTCCAAAGAAAATGGCAATTCTTATTCTTCTCTCATACTAAAACAATGGGTCGTCCTGGCCTTCCAAGAGCAGCAATAACCGCAGTAGCTACTGTTCACTGAGCGCAAGCTCTGTGCCATGTGCAGTGTCTGCAGGGTTCCTAAGAGCTGTGAGGAGGGACACTGTAACTGAACAATTAAAAAATAAAATCAAATAAAATAATTTAAAAAAAGAGCTGTGGGGTGTTATTTTGGGTTCGTGTATATGCACACAATTCCCCTCTCTCTGGTAATACTCCCCATTTGGTGTTGAGGAAGTTCCCTCCCTCATTTCACATGACTCTAGTGGAACTGCCAATCAAATGCCCAATACCACTCCCGTGGGGAGAGGAAGGAATCAGAGGAGGAGACATGACTCTATCCCAGACAACCAGGTTATTCTTCTTGGGAACCCGACTTGAGTGGAGACAGGCTAGGGTTGAGAGCAGGTGCCCTGGGCTGAATCCCTGAGTCAGCCCTTCCCAGGACTTGTGTTTTAGTTCCTCCTTACATTTCATGAGCTATCCAGTAGCCTTCCTACAAACCTTCTTCTGGCTTAAGTTAATGAGTCAGTTTCATTTATTACAACAAAGAAACTAATGAATATTCATTTTACAAATAAAGAAGCTGAGGCTCAGAGAAATTAAATGACTGACCCAAGGTCCCACAAGCAGAAGACAATAAAGCAAGACTCAGAGGAGGACATGCCTGGCTTCAGAATCCACCAGCCTGTCATTGGCTCACAACCCCTGTACCCCCCTGAGAGTTCAAGATGAGACGAGGAATAGATAGTACACTTGAAAATAGGTAGGTAGTTAGGTAGCTAGATATGTAGATCTCCATAGATACAGATATATAATTTGAAAATTATTGAAGAGAAATTTAAGTTACTATTAACTCCCACACTCATCCCTCTCTAGGTTTAAAACCTCCCAGTCGAAGACCCAAACTAATTATTAATTTAATTTATCCATTTTTATTAAATGTCCCAATGGTCTAACCAGTAAATCTCTTACTAAACAACATATTATATTACCACACGTGGAAGAGGAAAAGGGGATGGAAAGCAAACAGTGGTCCAAGTTTGGAAGATGCCAAAGAAAAACATTCCAACAAAGTACTAATTAGGACCAGAATTCACCACTACTTCAGCAGAGTTGTTTTTTTTTTTTTAATTAAACTAATGACTTCTTAAATTCATGGATCCTAAATTATGATCCTAAAGTTGCAAAACACAGGCTAGACTTGTGAGCACAAATGTGACCCAGTCATCCTTCTGAGCATCAAACCTTCTAGCTCTTGCTCCTGAAACAGATGGCTTCTCCTGCTTTTTCCTTCCCACCACACAAGTAAGACTATCAGCAAAATCTACACTTGACATTGTAATATGACTTTTGTTCTGCTGGCCACCACAGTCCAAAGCCAAGACCATGGGTATTTGTCACTAAATAGAAGTTAATTTAGCAGAATTACTTTAAAAACATAGCCTCTATTTGTTGAATTTTGACTATCTCAAACTGACTCCAACTATCTCCGTCCTCACATTGCAGGATCCCAGGCAGCCTTGTTGTGCCCGGCACCCCCAGTGTATAGCCCATAACAAATACCCCTAAATGGTAAGCAGTTGGGTGAGTGCCACACACACCAAAACACTGCTTCACTGCATTTCTACACCAATCCCGGCAGTTCACTGGCAAACAGTTGATTGGCAAACCATTGACTCTACTTCAGGCAATTTAGTCTAAAAATATGATCACTGATGGACCCAAATATTTAGCCCTCAGACTAAACATGACAACATTGCTTACAATAGAAAATAGTGGAAACAATGTAAATGTCTAAAATACAAGATTAAATACATGTGGCATAACCATTGTAAAAATCCCATTAAAGCATATTTAAATGTCCATGAGAAAAAATATTTTGGGAATATATTCATAGATATTATTAAATAAAAAATTCATAGAACACTATGTCCAGTATGATTTCATTTTTGTAAATATATAGATATGAAATATTTCTCCCCCAAACGATTAGAAGGATATTCACCAAAATAAAAGGGACAGTTATCACTGAGAACTAAAGTTCTAAATTATTTTTATTTTATAATTTTACTGGTCTATAGCCTTTAAATTTTAAGAGAATTTTTTTAAAGCAAACTATTGAGTTGGCCACAGTACGGTTAAGCTGTTTACTTTTGCTGTTCCAAATCAGATCTTACTTGACTAATATCCCATAGGACTAGACCTTCAGATCCTTACTGCATGTTATCTGGGGAGGCCATTAGGGTGAATCCGGGTATTGTCATTCACAGGGTTGTCCAGAAAGAGTCCAAATAGAGAAGCAAGTTCAAGGGATGAAAAAGTAAGAGGGAGAAAAAGGTAAACAAATCACCATAGGTGTAAATGTAACTGGTCAACTTTAACAGGTGATTTGTAAAGCTTTACCAACTTGTTTTTAACATAACAAGGAAAATTGCCCCATGCAAGTAAGAGAACTTGGTTTGAAAAGATCAAGTCTCAAGCCAGTCTGGAAGAACGACTGCCAACCAGCTAGACTAAGCAGATTTAACAAAACTGAGGACTGCAACAATTCTGTCTCCCTTAGACTCCAAACCCATCTCAATTCCATTTCCAGGCAGCCCACAGCAGAAAGTTATTTTAAAGATGTAGAAAATTACCTTCCTTTCTAATTAGTTCAAGGTATAGAGATCACTTTGGCTACCATCTTGGTTTGGGCCCAACCTCCCAAAGTGTTCCACACAGAAGGATCCTATGGTAGTTCTACTTTGAAAATAGATCAGGCAGAGCTTGCGTACTAAGTCAAAATTACAGTCTCTGTGGTCATCTGAACCCAGAATTACTTACTCAGGGCCTGATAAACGATTCTTCTACAGCCCTTCTGTTTAGAGGCTGGACAATGGTGGCCCAGGAGGTGGAAATGACCCAAGTTTTATTTGACTTGTATACACACTGGCAGCACAAATAACACATTCTACACAGTGGGAGAGGAGTTAGATGTCTACCTTTGTAAATCAGGTTTCACCTTCATACCAGAGCTGTGGCTTTTTACCATTTCTGGAAAATGGTAAATATCTAAGAACGCACAGGAGAATTTACAGGACCTAGTCATCCCTTGCTCCAATTCTTAGTCTGCAATAGTTTTTATACCTGGCTACCTTCACTTATTGCCCTTATGTTTCTCAATTCTTGTAAGCATTTGAGTTTGCACTATTAGTCCAGTTTAATACCAGCTACTGTTTTTATAACCAAAGATCCTGAGGCCTACAATCTTGGGTAGTATGGCCAGTGCTGAGTCCCTGTGCTGAACCTGGTACCACACATTATGTTATTTCATTTGGTTTTCACATCCACGCTGGGTGAAAGGCTTTACTTGCTCCATTTTATAGATGATGAAACTGAGTCTCAGAGAGGCTGAGTAACTTGCTCATAGGCACATACAGCTGGTAAAGATGGAGCTAATGCTCGAACCCAGGTCTTCGTGAATCTAAAACCAGACTGCTTGTCCCCCTCCATAGCAATTCTCTCCCACCATAATGACTCCCCTTTCTTGCCTCCCATGCCTTCTCCCCTCCCTTTCCCCCATCACTGTTTTTTGCCTCTGTATTAGCACATACCAACGCTCCCTGCCTTCTCTCTCTTACTTCTTGTCGTCTGACCCTGTCCAGCAACTTATTAGTCCCAAGGCCCACATTTCCATATTGTATACCATATCACAGTCATAAAATAACTCGTTCTGCAGCAGGAAGGGGCCCAATTATAACCTATATAATGGGCAAAAGACAATCATTCATCACAGTGGTCCTGGAATTGGAGGTCATCAGAATAATTTCATTTGTTGGACACTTTCCATTTGTTCCAGCCATCCTTTTACCACAGTCCTCTGCAGACCCCGGTGGACTCCCTGGGACATTTCACATGTTATCGAACATATGCATTAAGGATTATTAATAGAACCAAGGAGTGGGAATCATTATGTGAGAATAAAATGCATTGTAGAAAATGAAATTTTAGAGTGACAGAGTGGAAAAGGAGTGTTTTTTTTTTTTTTCCTTCCATGTGACCCAAGAAACCCAGCGCTAGGGCCCAGTGGAGTTACTATGTTGCACAGAGGAAATCTTTCACACCCTATAAACCTGAAAAATAACTTCATGGGAGTCCATTGCCTTGTTCCTTGAACCAATCTTTTCCCATTGTGTGCTGATTTTCTCTATGTTCTTGAAAAGGCAGCCAGTGGTTTTCCAGAGAGCAAACTTTCCTCGGTCAGGTTAGGGAGACAATTATTATGGTTTAATCTCTACCACTTAAGTCAAATAATTTGGTTTGAATTTGATTACTCTATATGCTTCCCACTACAGTGGGAAAGATGGAAACAACTTAATGGAAGTATAGAATTTTAGAATAGCATAAGGTAGGGTAGGGTCAGGTAGGGAAGGGTAGGGTAGAATAAGATAGAATAGAATAGGGTAGGGTAAGCTAGGGTAGGGTAGGGTAGGATAGGGTAGGGTAGGATAACTAGGATAAAATTTGGAGAATATCTAGTCTACAGATCCCATCCTGGTGCCAACCTCTCAGACCTAACTCATAGATGTTTGTCTAAACTGTGCAAGCTTTTTGTAAAAATATGACTTTGTTCCCAACAATTCAAAATCAGCTGATTTTACTTTTTCAAAATTTCATTTTCTGGCTTTTCTTTTAAAAAAAACCAAAACTTTAGACTTCCAGCCAAGGTGGAGGCATAGGTAAATATGCATTGCTTCCTTGCACAACCGAAAGAAGGACAACAACACATTCAAATGCCCAAAATAACCAGAACTGCCAGAAAATCGAACTGTATGGAAGTCCGACAACCAAGGAGTTTAAGAAGAAACATTCCTCCAAACTGGTAGGAGGCGAGGAGACAGGCAGCCAGGGTGGGGAGGACGTGTGGCAAGGCAGCAGGTGGGGTGGGCAAGGTGGCAGTTGGCAGTCCCACATTCACGTGTGGATAAACCTGGAGGAACAACTGGGGAGTGAGACAGACCACACAACCCAGGGTTCCAGTGTGGAAAACTAAAGCCTCAAAACCTCTGGCTTTAAAATCCTGTGGGTGTTTTGGTGACAGAAGAAACTCCTAGCCTCACAGGAGAGTTCATTGGAGAGATGTGCTGGGTCCTAGAACATAGATAAACCCACCCAGCAGGAAATCAACACCAGAAGGGCCCTATTTGCTTGTGGGTAGTGGGGGAAGTGACTGAAAGCTGTCCAAGAGTCAAGCAAACAGCATTGTTCCCTCTCTGACCCTTGTCCTACATACAATGCCACAATGCAGCAATGTGGGTTGCTCCACACTGGCGAATTCCTAAGGCTCCGCCCCTTACAACAAAACAGGCACACTGAGACAAAGAAATATCGCCAAAATGAAAGAACAGATCAAAACCCCAGAAAAAGAACTAAGCAACAAGGAAACAGCCACCCTATCAGATGCAGAGTTCAAAACACTGGTAATTAGGATGCTCACAGAAATGGTTGAGTATGGATGCAAAATGGAGGAAGAAGTGAAGGATATGCAAAGTGAAATAAAGAATAATATACAGGGAACCAACAGTGAAGTGACGGAAACTGAGACTCCAATCAGCAATTTGGAACAGAAGGAAGAAATAAACATCCAACGCAACAGAATAAAGAAACAAGAATTCAAATAATGAGAAGAAGCTTAGGAACCTCCAGGACAATTTTAAACATTCTAACATCTGAATCACAGGAGCCAGAAGGAGAAGAAGAAGAACAAGAAATTGAAAACTTATTTGAAAACATAGTGAGGGAGAACTCCCCCAATCTGGCAAAGGAAATAGACTTCCAGGAAGCCCAGGAAGCCCCAAAAAAGTAGGACTCAAGGAAGCACTCACCAAGGCACATCATAATTAAGTTACCCAAGATTGAAGATAAGAGAATCTTAAAAGCAGCAAGAGAAAAGGAGTTACCTACAAAAAAGTTCCCATAAGACTATCAGCTGATTTCTCAAAAGAAAACTTACAGGCAAGAAGGGGCTGGGAAAAAGTATTCCAAGTCATGAAAGGCAAGGACCTACATCCAAGAATACTCTATCCAGCAAAGTTATCATTTTGAATGGAAGGGCAGTTAAAGTGCTTCCCAGATAAGGTCAAGTTGAAGGAGTTCATCATCACCAAGCCCTTATCATATGAAATATTAAAGGGACTTATCTAAAAAAAAGAAGATCAAAACTATATACAGTAAAATGACAACAAACTGACAACTATCAACAAATGAACCTAAAAAATGAACTAAGCAAACAACTAGAACAGGGACAGAATTACAGAAATAGAGATCACATGGAGGGCTATCAGCGGGGAAGTGAAGGGGGAGAATGAAGGAAAAGGTACAGGGAATACAAGCATAAATGGTAGGTACAAAATAGACAGGAGGAGGTTAAGAATAGTATAGGAAATGGAGAAGCCAAAAAACGTATATGCACGACCATGAACATGAACTAAGCAGGAGGAAGGGGGACAGCGTGTGGGGAGGGGCGGGGGGGGGAGCTGGTGGGAGGGGATTGCAAGGCAGAGGGAGGTAAAGGAGAGGAAAAATGGGACAACCATAATAGCATAATCAATAAAATATACTTAAAAATTAAAAAAATAAAAAATAACTTTACACTCTGGCAATTCTGGGCAAGCTTCCCTGGGACAAGAGTTGGCTAGAGCAGCCGCCCTTAGACAGAGGAGAGCTGCTCTGAGAGCCGCCCCACCCCACCAATCGTTACTGTTTCTCACGCTCAGGCTGAGGGGCTGCTGCCACTTCACTCATTTGGTTTTAGACAACAGAAACGCCCACCTTCCTGTAAAATGCCCAATGTCTTCATTCACTCATTCAACAAATATTCATGGAGGCCCGGACTCTGCCAGCCACTCCGCCAGCCACCAGGAGAACAGCAGTAAACGAAACGACCCACCTTCCTGGCCCCACAGGGTGGATACTGCAGTGAGAGACACAGACAGGAAACAAATCAGGACAATATACAATATGACAAAAGGTAATAAGTACTGCAGAGAAAAGTCAAGCAAAGGGAAGAGGGGGTGATGAAGAATCACACTTAAATGGGAGGATGAGGAAGGCCTCGAGGAAGGCCTCTAGGGAGGCGTGTGGCATTTAAGCACTTGCTCGAAGGAAGGGCGGGGAGAGCCAGGTGCACTTCCACGGGGAGAGCATTTCAGGCTAGAGGAGCGGGACCTGCAAAAGACGTAATATGTTAGCACCAGGACTGGGACTTAAAACGGGCCAGGCTGTCCTCCCAGGTAAAGATGATAGCGCTGACTATTAGCCCTCCACAGGAGTTCTAGGACACGCTTTTTTTTGGAGCACCTGTCATCTGGTTTTTCATGGGAACCCAAAACACCCTAAGTGAAAAAATCCAGATTGATGGCAAAGATAAAATGGAGGGGGATTATTCACTTTACCCAGGGCTTCACAGTAGGAATCTTTTACCCAGGAAACTCCTGGCACATGTAAAATGGTTTTTTGATTTAGAAGTGGGATCCTCACTATTTTTCAGAAACCCATTTACCCCACAAAATAAGAGACCCCCATAGTATAGATGGATTTATCCTGACCCAGCCATGTTCCCTCACCGGTCCTTAGGTCCCTTCACGCCTTCTTAACAGGACGTTTTCACGAGCTGCCCAGCTAAGTTTTTGAGCGCTGACCCTGAGTGGAAGCCAGTGCCAAGTGACAGACTCTGTAGTCACCGGCTGCTGCTGCTAACAGCACTGGGCACTGACCCCTGGCCACCGGCAGAGCTACTCTTCCAGCTACTCTGCCCCCTCCCACCTCACCTGACCCGCAGGGCTTCACTCAGAGGGTGGGGGGTTGTTTCATTGATTTCCTCAGCATTTATTGTTTTTCAGATTCAAGAAAATACCAAGTTGTAGTGGTTAGAAAACACGTAGGGGAACAATAATTGTTTTTAAAAAACATCCATAATCCCATATCCAGAGAAACCACTGGTACCCAGCCTGGCAGGCAGCTTATTGTAGAAGTTGCAGGGGTTTAGATTGACAGTTCTCTTTTCTGTCTCCACAAAGCTTCTCTGCCAAGATGTTATTCCCCTCAACAATGCTTGAAGCCAAGGCTTAGATGTGGGCAGTTAGAGAGGTAGAAAGGATGGTGTCAGCTTAAATTGGCTGGTTCAAGTCAAGCTGTACACAGTCATGTCTGTAACCAGCTGGGCAGATGCTGAGTCTACAGACAGAGTGAAGGGGCTTTCGAGGTCTGCAGGTGCCCCTTCAGAAACCTGGCTTCAGGCAGAGGATGGGACCCCCCTTGAGGGACGACTTGAGGAGGAGGCGACTACAGCACGGTGGCAAGGTGGCACGGGGACCCATCTCCTTCTCTTCCAGAGTCTGGATGTGCTGTGAAGGGCTCAGCTCTGCATAGTGGCCCTCAGCAAACCAGCTCTGTGGTGAGAAATGCCTTAGTACCTGGAGCCCTACCTCCTACCAGCACTGCTGGCATCCCCAGACAGTAATGCAGCAGTAATGGTGGAGACAGCGGTGGCAAGTGGTAGATATGACAATTACAGAGACAGAATGTATCTGTCAGCCTTTGCCACAATAAGGACAAGCCATCACAGAATAAAGCAGCTTAAAACAATACTCAGTTATTCTTACTTATATATCTGTGCGTTAGCTAGGGATCAGCTGACCTAGGCTAGGCTCAGCTTGGCTGGGTTTCTAACTGCTGGAAGGTTGGGTCCATGTCATGTCAACGTCTCTCTCATCCAGCTCAGAGCAAGGGACCAGCTGGATTATGTTCTCATGGCCGCAGGCTAACGTGCAAGAGCATCTACGCAGTTGTGTGAGCACGTTTCAAGCCTTCGCCCGCATCACATCTGATAACAACATTCCATTGACCAGAGCAACTCACGCAGCCAAACCCAATCTCAATGAGATGATAAGATGTTGTGATTGTAGGGAGAGAAACTGCAAACACAGGAAGCAATGGGTACAGGAAAAGGGAAAAGTAAAAAATTGAGACCATACCCTGGCTGGTGCAGCTCAGTGGATTGAGTGCCGGCCTGAGAACCAAAAGGTCACTGGTTCGATTCCCAATCAGGGCACATGCCTGGGTTACAGGCCAGGTTCCCCACAGGGGGCACATGAGAAGCAACCACACATTGATGTTTCTCTCCCTCTCTTTCTTCTTCCCTTCCTGTCTCTAAAAATAAATAAATCTTAAAAAAAAAAATTTGAGACCAATGATAAAATCTACCACATAGATGATAGGTCAACCCACATAGGCATCAAAAGTTTGCAGCAAGTCCAAGAGGACCACAAGGCAGTAGAGAGACAGGGAAGAATTGTGGGGCCACTGGGGCAAATCACTCCAGCTTTAGGGGTGGCCAGGACACACCCAGTGGGGGACTGTTCTGCACCCCCTGTACTGCCTGTCCTGACTCTGCTGATGCCCTCAAGACCTATAGGGTCTGCCATTCTGCTTGTTTGCAGAAGCTCTGGAGAAACTCTCGGCCAATTGTTATGGACTGTATGTTTATGTTCCCCCAAAGTCCATATGTTGGAACTCTACCTGTAAATGTGATGGTATTAGGAAGTGAAGCCTTCAGAAGGTAATTGGGACTAGGTAAATTATGAGTAACACCCTCAGGAACGGGATCAGTGTCCTTGTAAGTCACGAGACAGTTGGCTTCCTCCCTCCGCTCTCCACATATCAGGACGCAGTGAGCAGTCTGCAACATGGAAGAGGGTCTTGCCGGAACCCAAGCACACTGGAACCCTGAGCTCAGACTTCCAGATCCCAGGACTGCGAGAATTAAATTTCTATCCTATATAAGCCACTTGCCAAGTCTACAGGACTTTGTTAGAGCAGCTTGAACTGACTAAAACATCACTCCACTTCCTCAACTCTCTTTTTAAAAAAAACAGTTGAAGGATTTCTCCTGAACCCCCACCTCTCTTCCTACTCCCTTTCCTATCTTTACATTCCTCATCCTCTGTCTTCTTCCTCGTTATTGTTACCTTTCCCATGGGAACTTAGCCAAAGCAGGTGGAATTGCAAGTATCACTGAAATTTGGTCAGGGGTGGATATTCTAGATGGGCCGGACCTTCTGAGGGAAAGTAGTCTAGCTATGTAGTAAGAGGTTCTGACTCAGAGTCAGTCAGAAACATGGTCAAGTTTTAACCACACTCTCTATCAGTGTGATCATGTTTTTATCTCTTAACCTCAGAGTCCTTCACTATAAAATGTGTATAATCATTTTCACCTTGGTGTTGCTGTGAGAATTAACCATGATAAAGTGTATATATGGCAGGAATTTCCCAACACAATCTTGAATTCAAGAAATATTTCCTTTGAACCCTCATCTTAACAGTTAGTGATAAATGCAACTATAAGCATTAATAGAGTTATCTCCTACTTGGTGCAATAATTTAAAATACTCCTACTTCAGATGGTGTGATATAAATATGTGTTCATAGTTTAAGCTGTGTTTTAGGGGCTGCCACTTGCTGTATCATGAAATCACTGTAGGGGTGGCCAGCTAGCATGTACCAGAAAGGCCACACTCCAGAGGTAGCTACTTCTCATTCATCTGTTACCTACATTGTGGTAAGCAGTAAATTTGCTGTAGAGCATCCTAAATATGAAAAAGGGGTTTCATTGATGCAGTAGGTTGAATAGTGATCCCAAAAATATGTCCATGTCTGAATCCCCAGCACCTGTGAAAATGACTTTATTTGGAAAAATAGTCTTTACAGATATAATTAAAGATCTTGAGATAAAGAGATTATACAGATAGACGCTAAATCCGATGACAACTGTCCTTGTAAGAGACAGGCAGGGGAAGATTATACACACAGAAGCAAGGGAGTCAATGTCAAGATAGAGGCAGAAATTGGAGTAATGTGGCCACAAGCCAAGGACTGCCAGCAGCCACCAGGAGCTGGAAGAGTCAGGGAACAGACTGTCCCCCAGAGCCTCTGGAGGGGGCAGTTCTGTCAACACCTTGATTTCACACTTCTGGCTTCCAGAATTGTAAGAGAGTAAATTTCTGTTGTTTTAGGCCATCGCATGTGTGGTAATTTCTTACAGCGTCCACGGGAAACTAATACAACTGATAATGTACTAGTCTGCATAAAGATGCCAGGAAGAGGCTCTCATTGGTTAGCCACTTGAGAAATATTCTCCATCTTTGCATGAACTGAGTAGGAGAACCTAGCAAGGCCTTTAGCCTGGACACATAGGGATGGCGCATAGACTTGATCTATAAACAAACCCATATTAAGCTATTGGTCTAGAAAATTCTGGATGCCTGAGGTCATCTGTAAAGGGACTAGAATCCTGCCTCTGGTGTATTATTAAATCTGTAGCAAGTGACTCATGCATACAAGGTAGTGGTCAAAGCAACTAAGAGGACTGAACTAAGGCTTCACCAAGTGTCGAAGAGCAGGTGGTAGAAAGAGTGTGTTGTCCACTTGCTAATAAACACTATTTCAATGATTGCTGTGTGTTGACATTTGATCTGAATTTGATTTGTTCTAATCTGGCAGTGATTTATGCTGGCTATGGTTTATGTTGCAAAGAGAATTTAAGACTAGTATGTGACCACAGTAGCTTAAATCAGTTCCATACAGGCCCCAGAGATGTCACGATTCATGAAATTTCAGGCTCCCACAGTCCTCACTCTACACTGGTCAGCAAGCAGACGCCCACTGTCAACACCTTCATGGCCCCTTGAGTTTGGCGCCTCGGTCACTCTCTTGTACACGGGGTATGATAACCTTTGCTGTTTCTGGGAGCACAGACAGCTGGGGTCCTCTCCTTGACTTGTGACTGGCTTTTCCCCTTCGACTCCCTTCAGGGAGAAGGACACAGACCCTCACCTCTCTCAGTCAGCCCCTTCTGTCCCCTTTTCAGTTCTGCAGAAGCTGTTGGCTTTCTTAGTCCCCACCTCTCTCATCTCCAGTCATGCTTCTTCCTCTCCTCCTCCTCTGGAACACCAGCCACAACATCCTGCAAGAGATCGTACCAAGATGCCGCCACAAAAGGTGAGAAGGCGTCCTCCAGCAATACGAACCTCGCCCACAGGCAATGGCAACCAATGTGCGTTAGCCCCTTGGAATGAGGAGAGAGAAAAGCTCCGAGAGAATATACATACGTAGAAGGAATTCAATTTTCCTGGCACATATGCAAAGTGCTAACACAGTGTTAGCTACACACTCAATGAGTCGCATTAACATCTGTCAACACCCATCAGCTCACACCACCTAGCAGTGGGGTGTATGTAGGGCAGCCCCACATAAGTTTTGCTCATAGATAAATCCTTAAGGCCTAGCAGAGTTCCTGGTACATGGCAGGCATTCAGTGAACATTGTTTAATGAATAATTAGTTATTCCATGAATGAACATTGCAAAGTTTTCTAAAAAATGGTGCAAAGTTGGAGATTTGATTAAATACAAGATCTACTACGTGCGTGGGTAAAAGCCAAACAATCACTCAAGAAAAATACAACCATCCCGGTTCCTAACACCAGAGTGAAGTTTTCCCCATTTATCTTCATAGACAAATTTTTCTCCTTCCTACTTTTCTGTATTTTCCGAAATGTTTATAATAAGCCAATAGCAATTGCATTTTTGGTAAAAATAAACTACCCTTCCAAAAACTCAACTTCTTCATGCTCTCCCTTCAAACCTGCCTATTTTTCCTATTAATTTTGGAGAGAGAAAGATGCCTGTGTTCCCCCACACTATATGCTCCTGATTGTTCCCACTGGTTGGTGGGAACCCCATTTGCAGAAAATGAATGAAAATGGCTCTAAGAAGCTGCTAGTAATGTTTAATTACTCTGTCTAGCCTCTCCCAGACTTCATGGATGGCATGTAAGGGAATCTTCAGTAGTTTAGTGTCTTTATTTGTCTACCCTGAGCTTCTTGGCAGCAATAATTTTCCTGCCATGTGTTCATGCATCTCCCATTACATATGAAAAGCAATGAACCAACACAAAAGTATGACATTTGGGGCAGCAGCTCACAGACCTACACAGTAGGGTTGTCTCCACCAGACACATTCCTGTGATGCCAAGTCTCTACAAGGATTTCTCCCCTACATGGGGGATCCAGGAGTTGTTACCATTTAAATAGCATGAGGGAGGTAAGGATAGGGCCAGACAGGATTTTGCTGGCTCCCTTCCACCCCAAGTGGAGGTCCTCAGAGGGTATCTGAGGGGCCGCACCTGGGTGGGAACTGGAAGATGGGAACATGGTGGAAAATTCCAGGAAAAAGAATGCAGAGTTAGCAAGCAGCAAAGAGGGGCCTGCCCACTTCAGCACTAACACACCTGTTCATTCTCCATTGTCCTTGGGGAAAAACAAGAGGAAGTAACTTACTCATCAACTGGGAAAAATATTTGGGTCACACAAGAAAAATCTTAACTCTAAGATACTGGAAGAGGCTCAGAGGATGGATGGCACGCAAAACCACACTCTGAAGAGCAAGAGCCATTGATGAGGCTTTCGAGCGTGCTCTTGCTGAGAAAACTGAGCAAGAGATGGGTTATACGAGGCCAGAGTCTTGACCTTGAAGACAATTGGAGATGGTGACCTTAGAGGAGAAGGCAAAGCCAAAGAGCGAATCAGAGACTGTACAGCAGCACTGAGTGTCAAATGTCAAAGAAAAGAGCAGGATGTTTTCAACTCTGCAGGGACAGGAGCCAGGCACCGGCATCTAAGTCTGAGAACAGAGTAAGTGCACAGGGCCAGAACCAGAGGCATAAGAGCAAACAGGTTGGAGTTTGAATAAATGGGTACATCAATAAATGAATGAACGGAGTGTTGGTTTCATGAGAACTGGCTCTGAAGCATGCCCTGGCAGGTAGCTTTTCTGCTCTCACCAACGGATGATAACAGGGCTTTGTCCAACTTAAAGGCAGAACCAGCATGGAAATGGCTCAATGTTGCCTGGAGCCAGGGCAAAGGTCTGGATCATTATTTCAAAAACTCCATTTCTCAGAATGCTTGTCCCAGGATACAGTCCTTGAATAAATAATTCCCCAATAAAATAATCTAAGGAGCCCCATAATGCACTTCAGTTTATTGAAAGTTCTGAGAGGGGATCCACTTAAGAAAGCTGAACCAAACACTTCCCAAATGGATTAGATCATAGGACATCCTCCTTTTAAAAAAAGAAAATCTGCCATAAAACAATGCCTAACACCATACAAGACATGAGCTCTCTTCTGAATACATTTTGGGGAAGGCAGCCTGGGTGCATGACCCCTTTAATTATTTATTGTCAAAGATCAAAAGCAGCACCTGAAAGAAGTATTAATATTCTCTCCTTCCCTGTCCTTATTCTCATCCCTCTCCCTCCTTCCTTTCTTCCCTCGTCCCCTCTTTCCTCTTTACCCTCCTTCCCCTTTCTTAATCTGGGGTTTTCCTTTCACTCCCTCTTCTTCTTGACCACCTTCCCAGACAGTGCACAGCCATTTGTGAGGCCTGAGAGTTGAAATCCCACCATAGTTGCAGCTGAACCAGTTTCCCCTCATCCCTGGAGCCATCCAGAGATCCCTACCTCAGCAATTTGAGAAGGGCGCCAAGGGTGTGCACTGCTCCAACAATGGTCCAATTAGCTGCCAGTTGCATTTCCCCAGCCTGCAGGTTAGTAATTAGCTCACATGACAGAGATGGAGAGTAAACTCAGCCTATTAAACGGATCTGCCCTGGGTAACAGCCCACTGTGCTTTCCATCCATTTTCACAAACCTTCCCAAGCGACAAGTGAAAGGACCTGGCTTAACAATGAGGAATGGCTGCTCATTAGCCTCCCTGGTCTAGAAGCCTGCACAGTGTCCCTGTCCTCTGCCTCCCTCCAGAAGCACACACAGTCATCACACCACTCCTGTGACTTTAGATAGTGCCACAAATTAACCAAACACATTTTTGGTTTCTGGTCTCCTGTTGAAATACTCGCACTCTATTTCTGAAAAGCTTTAGCTGAGGTTTTTGTTTGTTTGGTTTTTTTAAGGCAATAGAGTCTCCCTAAGACTTCTCAAATAATTGCCAGACCACCACTTCCAGCACTCTGCTTCATCATACTCAAACACTGCCTGCCCAGGTGGAAGTCTATATTCCCTCTCATACTTGAGAGCCTATGTCTCCTGAGCAATGTCTGCCCTGCTATGTTATTCTAGGTAATATTGATTTTCCTGTTCTCCTCCAAAGTGCCTTGCAGAGCACCGATAAATTTGTAATAGAAACTTTTCGTAATGGACTCCCACAGCTTAATTTTGTTTGAATAAGTTCAAACACACATACACAGAGGAGAAAGAAAGCAACAGTTGACAAACTTTTATTTGCACCAGAAGTCTGGCCACCTGTGGAGTGGTTAACAGGGAGTTGGGAGTGGGTGGGTGGCACCGCTGTAAACAAAACTTCAACCAGCTGCCTGGGAGCTCTGAGTCACCCAGAGCAAGCAGGATGCCTCACCAAGCTGCAGATTGTTTGATTACACCCAGAGCCTAACGGTAACAAATCTAGCAGTGACTGATGCATCAGGGCCTACGCCAGCCAGACGCCTCTTAGCGGGCTGTCCCAAGATGCTGAGGGCCCCCAGGGAGAAAACCCAAGATGCATAAGGAGCAGCTGTAGGCTATGCCCTACATGTTCGACGTGAGGAGGAGTGTATTTTTTTCCCAAGATCAGCCACTATGCAAAGAGATTAAATCAGACCTGTACAGAGGAACTGGTTTTCCCACGCTGACCTGTGTTTGTGAAAGGCTGTCAAAGGTTCTTCCGAATGAAGCCAATCAGAGCGAAAGTGATGACGAGACAGATTGTACCCACAGTCCCAGTGCCCTGACCACAGAAGGAGCCCCACCATGAAAACCCTCCAAACTGGTCAGCAACGAAACCCAGGGCAGGTGCCTCGCAGAGGCCTCCTACCTGCCGCAAACCTGGGCCTTCCCAGCAACGAGGCCTTGGTGGCCACAGCCATTGGTTTATTTCATATTCTATAATGACAGAAATTAGGCAGAGGTGACCATGAACTGAGCAGAATCACCTTCAAATTTGATTTTATCCTGTCATAACTAGCTCCATGAGTAAGCAGAAAATATGAGATAGCTAAATTCATCATATGTTCCTCCCCAAATATCTACCCCATTAGCCTGTTATCGTGCCAGAAATTCCCTCAACTAGAGAAGGTTTAATGTTGAGATGTTTAAAGCCATTAACACTGTAGGTTAGATTTGCTTACTGGAATGGATGGATAGAAGAAAAGAATGGAGGAAGGGAGGAAGGGAAGGAGGGTGGGAGGGAGGGAGGGAAGGAAGATTGGCTGACAGGGTAGGTGGAGGGATAGATGACTTGATAACAGAATAGATGGAGGGATGGCAAAACAGAGGAATGAAGGAATAGCGAGAAGGCAGCCTTAGACTTCCTTAGAATAAGAAAGTAGAACACATATCTTCACAATAGGGGTAAGAAAGTGAGAAGTGAAAAGCAGAAAACATGAGATACTGCCCGATAGAACACATTTTGGAGAGGAGAGGGTATAAGCCACTGTGAGAACACGGGTGGAGAATGGCGGAGATGGAATTCCTAGGAGAGGTGGGACAAAAATTAATATCTTCTTCTTCCCAATTTTGACAACGTTTTTTTATAGTTAGAACTTAAGCTTCATCTAGTCTTTCACCATCAATGATATTATTTCATTATTTCATTTCAGCCATTCACCCAACTACTACACTAGTCTCTTTTTCTTCTCTAACTCACGGAACATGAAGGCAAAGGACCCAGAGAGAATATTTTCTGGTTAAAGATATTTGGTAACTGGGCCCATGAATAGATCTTTAGTGACGTCCCTGTCCCCACGGGAAGCCGTGTGACATGGCAGAAGCACCCAGCCTTGGCAGCTGGAAGACCTGCAGCCCCTGAACAAACAATAGCCTTCAACGCCTCTGGCACTCAGGAGTTCTCTTTTCCTGCCTCCCTTTATTCCTTCATTCCACACAATACTTCACTACAGATCCAGAAAGGGAGAGCACATTTCAAAACCCTACCATTTTGCTACATGTCGATGGTGGAAAGATTCAGTAAAAAGTTAAAGAATTAGGTAGAATGGCATTGAGAGTCAAGCGACAACTTCCTCCAATGACTCCTGGCCCCACGGGCAGAAACAATCGAGAGCTGATGAGCGGCAGCATCCTGCAAACTCCACCTGAAGCCACCTCCTCCAGGTTTCACCAGTCCTTTCCAAGACATTCAGGGTCAGAGCCACACAATTCAGGACTTAAGTTAGTCCCTATTTGAGCTGTTTCCTGTGTTCACGACTGTCTCCAGCATCTTCTGCATCAATATCCCCATGGTGTCTGGAGGTTTTACAGAATAAAAGTCCTTTGTAAACATTTTTTAAACTGGCACAACCATGCAGCTTTGGTGGAACTGAACTTGAGCACAAGTCATTCGGGAAGACAATTTGGCATGATTATCACAGCAGAGAATATAGTTGCCCACTAGTGATCATTCTCCAGTCCACAAAACAAGCCCCTGAGTTTTAGCTAGGCATGTAGCCAAGCTAGAGACTCCATGTTATAGCCTTCTTGCGGCTTACCAGGTGACTATGTAATTAAGGCCTGCCAATGAGACGTGAGTAGAAAACTGTGCCACTTTGGGGCCATGCCCAACTAAGAAAGGAACATGTGCCCTCTTGACATTTTCTTTCCTTCCAGGGTAGGTAGGACATGAGGAGCGCCAGAGCAGCCACCAGAACCAGAGTGGCAGCGGGGCAGACGTGTCAGAGTTCCTCCTCAGGCCCTGGGCACTTACCGCTGGTCTGTTGTATGAGAAAGAACTCAACTTCCTTCTTTGGTAAGCCGCTGCCTTTTTGGAGCCTCACTGTAGTTTGGGCTTAACTTTGAGAAAATTAACCAGTGTCCTAATCATTACAAGTTTTAAAATATTCTTTGGCCAAGTAATTTCACTTCAGGACACACCAGTGGGAAAATAATATTAAATACCAAAAAACAGCAGTAATAATAAAGTAACCCTTTGTTCAGTTAGACTTGTTTTTAATGTAAAAATTGACGACATCCTAAACGTATCACACTAGGGAAATGTACACCACCAGGGCAATGCCCATGCCCTCAGGCCTCGTTACCACTTCAAAGTCGTAACTTCCCTGCAATCCTTTACCCAACGACTTCCTCTGCCCTTGTGCAGGAGGCAGGCTAAAAATGCTGGCCATCAAAGCCTCCTTCAAATGATTTACAGGAGTTCTAACCACTGAATAACAAGAATTGGTTCATACAGAACACTGGGAAACATCCTGCATCCCGCTTCATTTTACAGATCACAGTACTGAGGTGGCAAATGACTTCCCAAGGCAAGAACTGAGTTAAAACTTAAGCCTCCTGCCTCTTGCTTCTCTTTTTTCCTTCCTACCACTCAGGGCTAGAGGGCTTGGAGCTTGTCATCTGTCCCAGGAAAGGCCAAGACCCCACCAGGAACTCAAAGGTAAGAGTGGCATCAACAGTAAATTAAACGCAGAGCGATATTTAAAATGGAGAGGGTGACTGCCGATTCAGCTGTTAACACTTGCAGCCGCATAAAGCTGCAGTTCCCAGTAGCCACATTTAATTAACAGGGAAAGACTCTAGCTTTACTGTATGCACTTCACTCAGGTAAATGGGCTCTGGGGAAAATTCTTCTAGAAAGATCTGCTACTAAAATTCAGCCTTGATATCCAGGAGTCCATCCTCTGGGGATAAAGTCAAGGAGGCACTCCCCCTGGCTGATCCCTAACCGAACACACACACACACACACACACACACACACAGAAGGATTCTCTTTCCTCCCAGCCAGGTCTAGCAGTGTATCAGTTTGCCTTTTCAAGCAGGTTTCTTGTTGCTGTGCAGCAAACCCACTGTTCACATTCATCCCCAGGTTGGCCCTGTCTCTTGAGGTCCCCCTTCTTTATCTCATCTCTCCTGTTGCAATTTGCCACTGAGTAAAGAAACACGTCACAGAAAGACCAACTCTCTGGTCTCCGTTGGCCTTCGGCTGACACAAAGTGTGGGTTACAGATACGGTGGACACGCCCCCCGCCCTCCCAGCACAGGGCACAGCCAGAGCCAAACACCAGCCCCCAGGCAGATGTGTGTCTCCTCTCACTGTCTGAGCCCTGCTGTTTTTATATTTAGAGGTTTGGGGAACTGTGTTCACCAAAATCTTTTTATCCTGTGAAAAAGTCCACTTTAAGAGCATTAAGAAACCATCTAATCTGGTAAGGTAGCCCCACTTGAGGAATTCAAGCCGAGTACTTTCTCCTGAACAAGAAAAATACACAGCAAAGAGCTCTCCCACATTTCCTTAACAGCAAAGTCAGGAGCAGGCGTTCCTGACCAGCTAAATGTGTGCTTCCTCCAAAGGCATCAACTTCGAGAGTGAACTTTGGGCTCTCTTCATTTCCTTTACAAGTTGCTTCTCCTTTCGAAGAACACAGAATGGCCCCAGTCACATAGTTTCAGACTCCTGGATGTCCAGGATCTTAAGAAGTGTCAAAAAAAAAAAAATACAAGTGATGGATGAATGGGTAAATAAAATGTGGCATACACATATGATGGACTCAGCCCTAAAAAAAGAACAAAGTTCTGATACATGCTACAAGATGGGTGAACCTCGAAAATATGCTAAATGAAGGAAACTAGACACATAAGCTCACATGCTGTGTGATCACATTTACCGGCATGTGACAGATCTGGGATAGAGACACAAAGCAGAGTGACGGTTACTGGGGCCTGCAGGAGGGGAGAAGGGGGAGAGGCTGCTTGATGGGAATGGGATTTCCCTTCGGGGTGACAAAAATGTTTTGGACCTGGACAGAGGTGGTGGTTGCATGACACCGTGAAAGTCCAAAATGTCACCGAATTGTATATTTTAAAGTGGTTTATTTTGCGTGATATGAATTTGCCACAGTTAAAAAAACAAGCGACAAATCAGACAGCCATTCTCTCCCCACAGGCAAGCTGGACCTGTCTGCATGCTTTCAAAATAGTTCATGAAAATTCCCAACTTGAAAGAACACTCCACCACAGGAAGGTAAGGCCTAGACAAGCTTCCACAAATGTTTGACCAGAAACCTCAGACAGGTTCCAAGAGGCCTGACTTTGAGGGAGCAGCGAATCATCTGTCTAAACTGTTTCAACTCTTGACCTAGAACTGAAACCAACCTGGGAACTGATATTCAACATGCAAGCAGGGGCCTCTGTGAACCAATCTCCCCACCCCACCCCCGGGTGTTTCTTTCTGAAGCACTCACAGGACGTTGGTGGGCCAGACCAACCTCGAAGATCTAGTTAGCACATCTTAAAAGAGAAAAGTTCTATTGATATCTGGTGACCTTTATTCTGGGAGAGGAGTCTGACCTGAAAGAAGGCCAACAGGTGGGAGGGAGTAGAAGTTTGGGGGTGAACTTGGGTTGAGCCAGGCAACACAGATCTTGCTTTAATCACTTCTCATTCTAGGGAACTATTGTTCTGATGAGAACATCAACAAGTTCCCTATTTCTGATGCAGCTGCATGGGCTTTAGCAATCTGATTTGGCCCGTACCCTGGATCTCCCTCTTCCCTCTCCCAGGCTCGCTTTGGCTCAGGCAGAGGCATTGCTGCTCTGGGTCTCTCCCCACGTGCTCCTACATGAGACGGAAATATATGTTCAGACCCCTAGGGGAGGGTCACCAGCCTCCTGGCTAGTCTATGTCTTCACTTCTGATGGAACCCATCTCCCTGACTCATCAACAGCTGAAATTAGGATTTCAGGCTTTATAATGGGGGTTAGACTTTTGATCAGCCTCTTTCTGACCTGCCCACTGGATTTCTCTGCCTCCTGCCAAGGACGGGACATGAGTCTTACAACATGGTGTCTCTCCCACTGTGCCTGGTACACAACAGACCCTGAAGGTCATTTGCTAAATGAGTCAGTGAGTGAAATTCAGAAATTGGGTTCATATGAGGTGCTAGAAAAGGCATTAATGACAAAAACGAAGAGGCCCCAATCTATTAAGAAGGCCATACAAAGAGCTGCTGCGTAATGTGACAGATGCCAGAATGGAGCGCGGATGACACAGGAAGTGACCCTGTGGGGGGAGTTGACACTTGCAAAGTAGGGGAAGGTGGAAGAAGTTGGAGAAACCACAGAAGAGAAAAAGCCTTAACCTGGAACCTGAAGGATGAGGAATAGTTTTCACAGACCACTGGGGTAGGGTATTTTTGAGACACATTAGCCATTCAAGGTTAGATTTTACTTCTAAATTCTCTGGGCAATTGGCCTTTCCCTAGTTTCCTTTTCTTCTTTTTTTTTAAACTTATTTTCCCTTTGGATTACACAAGTAATTTTCCCCTATGGGTATTTTATTATCTCTGCAGTTTAAATGTTTGGTTTTTTTTAAGAAAGTAAAATGGGATCTTCTTTCCAGACATACTTTAAAAAAATAGAGTAGCACACACTGCACACGATACATGTTATCAATGGAGTTCTTTTACATTCTTTTCTGGTCTTAACTTACCAGGTGAGCTCTTGATGTCCTGGTGGGCCATCGTGTGCCCTCCCGGCTCACCTTTTCACTGGAGCCAGTGCTGAGGCAATAGCCACGCACAGGAATAACCCGACAACCCCCGGCCTCCGCTGCCCCAGGGCTTCTCTGCGCTGCCACCTGGGAGCCTTGCATTTCTAACAGGTGCACAAGCCTGGAAGTGTGAGGAGTTAAGGTCCCAAGAGACAAAACTTGACTAATGGAAAAAGGAAGATGGTAGATAAATACACCGGATAAATATTTGTGTCTCAAGCAGAAATTCCTGAGGTATGTACTGTACAGCTTCTCGGAAGGACCCTCTTGGAATCAAGCCCAAGTGTCCCAAAGAAATGACCAACTTATTAACTTAACAATGCCCTCCTGAACTAACTTCTCCTCCTTGCCTGTTATTCCCTCCCAACACCTTGAGGTACCTTCCTACAATAATCTGGTAAGAGGTTAGTTTTCTCCTAGGTTCACACTTCTGGAGAAAACACAGGTTAAGACAGCAGATACCAAAAACGGCCCTAGGAAGCAGAGCCCTGGGATGGATTTTTGGAATTGGCTCATGGATAGAAGACTCCATTGCTGGTAGTAAGGGAGGTGGTGGTAAGCCCTGCCGGGCAGTAGCACCACAGTTACTGAGACTCACTGGGGGTAACCCAGATGAAGCACAGGTGGAAGGTGAGCATGAGCTTATGTGGCAGTGGTGGTAGCCCTTGAATCATAAGGCAATGGCCATTGTAAGAATTATGGGGCTATACAGATTTTGTCAATCATTTTAGATACTTTGAAAAGGATAAAGAGAGGTTCTAGTTGGTCAGCTGTCAATCTCAAGATATCCTGTGCAAGTGAAAATGCCTTATTTGCTGTGTTAAAGCTGGGAAATAGGACTTTCATTTGCAGCTATGCTGAAAATTATGCTCAGGATTTCATAATAGGGGTAGCAGAATGACAAAGAAGACAATGTACAGCCTCAACAGGTCTCTCTGACAGGGTCAGAGTGCTGATAGCGAAAGTAAAGGTGGTCAAACATATGGTGATGGAAGGAGATTTGACTTTCGGTGGTAAACACACAATGCTATATACACATGATGTATCATAGAAGTGTACACTTGAAACCTATATAATTTTATTAATCAATGTCACCCCAATAAATTTAATTTTAAATAAGCACACATACGCAAAAAGAAAGAATATGATTCAGAAACCCAGGATAAGGACATTTGGGTAGATAAGCCTAAGAATTTGAAATACTCAGAGCTTTCTTAAATCTTCATTCTAGCAAGAAGATCCCTCTTCCTTAATGGAAGAAAGAAGCCTGCAAATAGCATTAGGACCTCACCTCAGGCACATGCCTTATAAGTTTATGCTTGTCTTCCTCAGAACCACCTTACTTCCCCTCACTGCCTCCAGACTGAAAAGTGGAGGCAGGTGATATTCCAACCCGAGTGAAGAATTACAGCCCTTGCTAGGGAAGGAAACAACATATACAACCGAAGTATTGTTCGAACAATCAGAACCCTCGGTTGCCTTACTGTTCTTGGCCTATGATTGCGGCACTTGCTCATTTACAGTTGTCTGGGTTTTGGGAGCTCTTAGAGACACCCCAGTGAATCACCTTCATTTAAGACATTCTCCTCCCTGCCCCATTGTGTAGCAGCAACCCTAGTTCTTCATGGTAATCAAGGTCAATTACTCTTTCAAACACAGCCCATCAGCATCAGGAGTCTAAAATAGGTGGTAGTCATAGCTTTGGATTCAGTAGAACTTTTACTAGTTTTGCTGCTGGTAGGTCTCTAGTCCCTCTCTCCAAAACCAGGATTTCTAATCCAGCAGAAGTTAAGTTTTCAAGAATGAGAAGTATGAATTGCACAAGTAGATCACTAGGATTGTTGATTAGAGGGGCAATCCAACTTTTACCTCCTGGTTCCCGGACCCTTATAAACTAGCTATTGAGGACAAGAGACAGAAAGCAGCAATGACACACAGTGCTACATGCTTAATGTCCTATAAGTTTTTTGAAATATTTTAAACTTTACAGGATTTTGTAACCAGGAATGTTATAAACATCAGACATTATGTACACAAGGCTTCTCAAGAATCTATAAAAATGTTAGAGACTGCAGGAAAATATATTGATTTCAAAATACAAAAAATTAAATCATAAAATCTAAATAAATATTTAATTCAATACCTTCAAATATAACAATGTCACTACTTGTTAAATTTAATATTTATGAAAATGTAATTACATTTGAAAAGAATTTGTAGGTAAGATTTTTCTCACTTCAAAAGAATTTCAAACAGCACAGAAAATATAGTCAGTAAAGTCGTAATATATCTGGGGGCAGGGGAAACCACTCTATAGTGATTGTCTAATCACTATGCTGTACATCCAAAATCAAGGCAGAATAATATTGAATGTAAACTGTAATAGAAACATGTTAAACTTTTTTAAAAATTTTTAATTAAAAATGGGCAAAAGACTTGAACAGACACTTCTCCGAGGAGGATATACAGAGGGCCCAGAGACATATGAAAAGATGCTCAGCATCACTAGCCATCAGAGAGATGCAAATTAAAACCACAATGAGATACCACCTCACACCAGTCAGAATGGCCATCATAAACAAATCAACAGACAAATATTGGAGAGGATGCGGAGAAAAGGGAAACCTAGTGCACTGTTGGTGGGAATGGAGACTGGTGAAGCTACTGTGGAAAACAGTATGGAATTTCCTCAGAAAACTAAAAATGGAACTACCTTTTGACCCAGTAATTCCACTGCTGGGATTATACCCTAAGAGCCCTGAAACACCAATCCAAAAAAACCTATGCACCCCAAAGTACATAGCAGCACAATTTACAATAGCCAAGTGCTGGAAGCAACCTAAGTACCCATCAGCAAATGAGTGGACCCAGAAACTATGGTACATTTACACAATGGAATTCTATGCAGCAGAAAGAAAGAAGGAGCTTAACCTTTTGTGACAGCATGGATGGAACTGGAGAGCATTATGCTAAGCAAAATAAGCCAGGCAGTGAGGGACAAATACCATATGATCTCACCTTTAACTGGAACATAATCAACAAAAGAAAAAAGCAAACAAAATATAGCCAGAGACATTGAAATTAAGAACGATCTAACAATAGCCAGAGGGGAGGGGGGAGGAGACTGTGGGGAGAAGGGTTTTCAGGAACTACTGTAAAGGACACA
>PVJI01018275.1:0-33725 GCA_004026765.1 Micronycteris hirsuta | reverse complement strand
ATCCTTATTACCAGGGATTTGAACTGTGCATCTGATAGGTTGGCTATCTCTTGGTCGGTTAGCTCTGGGGTTTTGATCTGTCCCTTTCTTTGGGCCATTTTTTCCCCCTCGGTGAACCTGTTACTGTAAGGGGGGCGGAGTCTTGGGGATCCCCTGTGCAGGGAAGTTCCCGGTAGTTGTGCTGGGACCGAAGCCTCTGAGGGCGGGGCCTGAGCGCACAATGGCGCCTTCTCCGCTCTCCGCACCCACACCGCCTCCTGCAAGCACTTCGGGCCCCTTTGCACTGACTCCGGGGGTCGCTCCGGGGTCAGTGGGAGCCGGGCGCAGACCGAGCTTCAGTCGGTCCCTGTCTGGGTGTGCTTCAGCCCCGCGTGGGAACCGCCCCTCCAACCGCGGACCTGCCGTCTGCTCACCTGCTCGCCACGGGGTCGCCGAGCGCTCTCCCTTCGCTCTGCACCTTCTGGTTCACCAAACTTGATGAATGTATCTTCTTTAATTCCTTGGTTGTCGGACTTCCTCTCAATATTATTTTCTGTCAGATCTGGCTGCGTTTGGATGTGTAGATTTCTTTTTTTTTTTCCCTTGATTGGTTGTGCGAGGCGGTATGGTGCATTCACCTATGCCGCCATCTTAGGAAGTTGAACTGGAAATTTCTTGGGTGGCCAAGGGGAAACTAGGAAGTATGAGAAAGTGATTCCAGTTATAATGAGAGAGATGTAGGAATTCACCTTTACTAGTGTGTGTGTGTCTATGTGTGTAGGTGAGGGAGATAGTGAAAATGTTTTCCTGGGTCAGAGTTATTTTGCAAGAAAAATACGATTGGATTGTGTTCAGTAGATGAAATACTTTGCATGCTGGGAGATCGGTACATTTCACAGTGCAGTAAATCCTAACAGTTTTAAGGCATATGATTTCCAGAACTTAGGGAAATGCAAAACACTTCTTTGAGTGGAAATTCCCCACTGACTCTTCCCAAGTGGGTGGGATGAGCACAGATGCCCAGCGTTTCCCCCACAAACCAGCAGAAACCGGGCAGCAGAAGTCATTGACGTTCAGATAATTTTTGCAGCCTTGGAGATTGAAAAACTGAAAAATGGATAGTAAGTAAGGAATTGGAATATTATCTTTTTCTGGAAGAAGGTGTGGAACATACCAGAAGAGAGTGTAATATAAAGATACCAAATAAGAAAGAAAATATTGGAAGAGGATTGTAGGCCATGATGAACGAAGGGAGACAAAGGCCAAGAGAGCACCTGTGTGGGCTTTTCTCTTCTAAGGGTTCAAGGGTGTTCATCCCGTGGCCCACGGGCCACGTGGGACCTAGGATGGCTATAAATGGGGCCCAACAAAAAAATAGTTTACTTAAAACCTTTTTGCTCATCAATTTTCATTAGTGTTTGTGTGTTTAACGTATGGCCTATGAAAATCCTTCTTCTTCCAGTGAGGCCCAGAGGCACCAAAAGGTTGGGCACCCCATGAACCTTTTCACTTTATTAGGTATAAGAGAGTAACAGAATTAGATCAGAGGCTTAATTTCTCAATTCCTTCCCCTCTCCTCCTGATACTGTTGGTTGAATCCTCAATAAAAGATCACTTAACCATCATCAGAATCCCATGCAAATCTGGTTCAGAGAAGGTCAAGAAAACAATATTGAACACTGACAAATGGTAACCCCGCTTCCACCATGATTCCATAGTGGACATTAGTGGCAATCTCATTGTCAAGCAAAATATTTATAACTGGTATTTCTAATTGACAATATGGGTGGTTGTGTTATTGCTGATTTTCATTTCCTTTTCTTATATATATTTTTTTTGCCTAAATTTTTCTCATGTATAATCTTGTAATAAGAAAAGAATGGTCTACACTGATGGTCAGCCTTTTAGAACAATGCTCCTGGTCAAGGCCTTGAGATAGAAAGACGATGTAGAAGGGAAGCCGGTGTACTAACAATGAAGAGTGAGGCCGGGAACATGGACAGAACGGTGGGCCCTTCAGGTGACTGGTGATATTGGTGGTGACAGTATGTTTAAACTGTTGCATCATAGGATGAGTGCATGAGCTGAGATTTTAGAATGGAACCTATATTTTTTGAGTTTTACAAAGTTTACTCTTTGTATCACAGGAGAGTGCCCTGATATCCCTAAAGGCCTTCTCTTGTGGGCTGTATTTGGTCTCATACGCCAACTGAAAGAGAATCATTTGGTCCTGTGTGATGGATGCTTCTGCCAGCTATTGGCCCTGCAGGCAAGAGCCAGGCCTCTTCATCCGAGTTGAGTTTTGTAGCAGAAAATGTGAAGCCTGAGGAGAAATATTACCAGCTCTCCATATGCACAGATGGTTTTGTCCAAATGTCACAACCTCTTGGTGCCACAAAGATACCCTGATAGTCTGACAAACTGGTTGATTTACCTAGATCACCTCCCAGGGAAAGGTTCCCATTCCATTTAGCCCAAGTGCCTGGCTGGTTTGGATTAATGCTGCCCACTTTATCCATACTGGGGATGAAAGCGGGGCCATGTGTGCTGGAGGGGAAAGTCGGTTACCCGGAAGCATACTCAGTGTCAGGCCCAGGCACAACTTTTTCCTCTATTTTCTCGCAACATAAGAAAATACAATGCAATATACAGGTGGTATTTCATTGAATTGTACACTTAAAACCTATAAACTTTATATACAAATGACACAGCAACAAACTTTGTATACATAAAACCTGCCCCGGTGAAGATGTTAATTATGATTTCTCTCTCCTTCTCCTCTGGGATTTGTGGAGTTGTGAAGGGTGGGGGTGAGATGTGCTGCTTGCATGAGAGAAGGAGAAAATTCATAAGCTGATTCTCCTATTCTTGGGAAGGTGGAAATAAGAATATGGCTGTATATACCATGCAAAATAGAAACCACCCATAGCACTGGACTATCTATGTCCCAAGTTACATGGCATAGCCCAATATAGCAGTTTTTTAATTTTTTTTAAAGATTTATTTTTATTTATTTTTAGAGAGAGGGGAAGGGAGGGAGAAAGAGAGGGAGAGAGGGAGAGCAATGTATGGTTGCCTCTCACATGGCCCTCATGGGGACCTGGCCCGCAACCCAGGCATGTGCCCTGACTGGGAATTGAACCGGGACCGCTTGGTTCCCAGCCCGCGCTCAATCCATTGAGCTACACCAGCCAGGGCTAATTTTTTTTTTTTGAATGGACACTTCAACATTCTATTGTTCAAGTTTTGGGTATTTGATTTTCAAAGTAATTTTCAAACTTACCATCTATGTCCTTACTTTTCTGAGCCTATTATTTATTTTTTACTATACGAATAAATTTAAAAACTTGTGATGGGGTTGTTTTAAGGAATCCATGAGAGAATCTTTGTTAGCTGCCCTACTGAAGCTCAAGATTGTAGCTTCATTAGATTTCTCATTATTTGTTCCTGGGGAATTTTCTCCTGAGCCCCAGATGGGCCCGAAGCATGCTCTTTCGGAAAGCACCATGATTCTTAATGTTCTTTAATCAAAAACACATGACATGGGGCATGTATAACCCCTTCCATGCTCTATCTTGTTTACTGTTTCTTTCTTCTTGTTAGATTAGAAGCTCTTTGAAAATAAGGATTTTGTTTTGTTTTGTTTTGTTTTAATACTGGCATATGGTAGACACACAATAAATATACATTTAATAAGTAGATAAAAAGATGTATTTGGATGCAACGTGTTGAATGCAATGTAATGGATGTAGGCAGAACGTGCTCCAGGAACTCAAGGGAGGGGTAATTAACTCAGCATAGGAGAATCAGAGCAGGCTTGTATTTCATTTTGGGTTCTGTTTTACCCTAAGACTCAATCACCCTGTGATAACAAAGAAAGCGTCCCCCTTTCCCAAGGACTCATAGTGGGGAACTGGAAAAGCGTTCAGAGCAGACATGGCCCTGCTGTGACACTGGGCTATTTTCAGTATCCAGGAAGCAGCATGAGCTCACCTTCTGGTTGGAACAAGCTGCCTCAATGATAAGAGAGGAGCCATGGTTCCAGATAAGCATGGGGCAAAGTCTACGAGTGGAATGAAAGAGAAGCACAAAAGCTAAAAAAATGAATAGATAACAGGAGGAGTAGAACAGAAGACATAGTGAAGGGCTGAAGGGCACACATTTGGTGGTTGTTGATAGAATGAAAATCTTGAATTATGCACATGCATTCCACACACACAAACCAATGAGGTCAAAAAGACAGGACATTTCAGTCTAAAAGGCCTGTGACATGTGATTTTCTTCGTGGAGGTATGTTAGGCAATCTTACTTGGGGGATTTTTGGCTAGAAAGAGGATTCCCCTGGATGGAGCATGACTCTTAGAAGAAAAGTTCTCATTATGCTCTGGACCGGCCTTGCAAGCTGAGACAAGTCACAGACTCAACTGTGGCATGAAGGCCTCTGAGAAAAATAAAAATGAGGTAGCTGCCCTGGCTGGTGTAGCTCAGTGGATTGAGCGCGGGCTGGGAACCAAGCGGTCCTGGTTCGATTCCCAGTCGGAGCACATGCCTGGGTTGCAGGTCAGGTCCCCAGTGAGGATCACGTGAGAGGCAACCATACATTGCTGTTTCTCTCCCTCTATTTCTCCCTTCCTCTACTCTCTCTAAAAATAAATAAGTAAATAAATAAAATCTTTTAAAAAAATGAGGTAGCAGCTATCAATAGTATATAGTCTTTAAAACACTACAAAAATTAAACTAGTATCACTTCCCAAATGGAGCACCACATAAAGGAAGCATAGCATAGGCAGATGTTAAGCAAGCAGAACATTATTTTCAATATTGCCCCTATGGTAAGTCCCTCTGAAAAATAATCCAATTATATTAAATGTTCAGGGCTCAGGCCAGAATGAGAATACAGAGGACACATCACATGTATCTAGCAGAATTAGTTCCTTTGGAAACCATTAACACATGGAAATATACAATATAGGTCAAATTCCCATTGCATTATAAGCAGGGACTGTACAATTGCCAGCATATTCTTTGTTGTTTTCTTCAGATTTGATTGCAGTAAATTTAGCCAAGAATCTTATCATATCACAGTAGTTTTTGCCAAAATAATCAAACTCCTGAATCAGCATAATTTTTTTTTTTTATCATGGACTTTATTTTTAGGAGAAAAAAAAGTGTATGTATGTGCTATAAGATAGGCTGTCAGGAAATTATTTAAGTGTAATAAAATGTGCCTAGTAAATCCAGATTAAAAACCTTCTCTCTAAGCCAGATTCTTGCACACTAAGGTTACAATCAGAAAATTGAGCTGTGAACACCTCAAGATCCTAAACTAGGGAATGGCTAAAATTGTTCTTATTCTGTAAGGTCAGAAAAAAGTAAACAAGAACTGAAACACAAAGTAGATTCTGGCAAACGCTATGTTCAGAATTTAAATTTATCAGTAATTTCCCATGATCTTTATTATTTCCAAGACTATTTAGCATGTACACTAATTAATTATTTAAAATCTTTATAATGTTAGGAAACTTTTTCCCCCAACAGTGTATATGATTATTTCTCAGGCCTTAGGAATGTGATAAAGATGATTTTAGTGTAAAGGGATTTATTATTTGTTGTAAAAGGCCTAGCTAATTAGATGACTTTGGTGAGAATAGAACTGAATTAAAAGAATATTTATACTGAAATGGAACTTTATGATGCATTTTAATTTAGGAGATGAAGATAGCATGATACCGTATTCAGTTTAGATAGCATGATACCTGTTAAGGCAAAAAATGAAAAATCATGCAACCTTAGAGATAAAAATCTCTTAAGAAATGATCTAAACTGAAAAAGTAAAACTGAATACAATAATATATGTGGCAGAAAAAGAAATTCAATCACATAAAAGGCAACTTAGGAATCGGAAGATTTATCAGGAGTTTTGTAGCCCAAATATAATATTGTTCCAAGAGGAATGATACTTGAATTTAGAACCCCAGTCATCTAAAGAATCTGCTAATGTCAGGGACTGACTCAGGTACTTGAAGACTGTACTAGACTCTATGTCCAAGATAGCTCCTCCATTCAGGTCTGACGCGTCAGTTGATGTGACATGGGGCCAAGTCATGCCTCTCTCTCTCTCTGCATAGCCTCTGCCTCTGGCTAACTTGGATTTCTTCAGTGCATGGTGGTCTCAGCATAGTCAGACTTCTTACATGGGGGAAATTTCCCCAAGAGCATGTGTTCTAAGAGACCCAGGTGTAAGTTGCAAGGCATCATAAAACCTAGCCTCAGAAATCGTGCCTCATCAATTCTACTACATTCTAGCTGTCAAAAGAGAATCAAAGGGTCAGTCCAGATCGAAGGGGTGGAGACTACGTGTGGAGGTAAATATTAATACGTTAGGATGGTTCACTGGGGACCATCTTCAGAGACTACCACACTGCCCTTAGTACTTTATTTTCTTCAACTGCTTTTTATACACTATTTAAACACCTCTTCTTTCATTTCACTTATAATGTTTTCAGTATAATTCAGAGACAATTTTATTGTGGCAGCACTTTTTTGCCCATGAATTAACTTATTTATGAATCCACCAAACTCTCTCTGAGTACCTATTGTTCCGGTTTGGGATTACAAAGGTGAATATGGAAAGATCTCTGTGCCCAGGGTGTTCCCAGTACTGTAGCGGATCAACATATTAATAAATAGAGTTATTGTAAGATAAAAACAATTCTGTTAACGACATTGTCAATAGTATGTAAGAAGCTGTTTGAACAAAGGGATAAGGTTTCCAGGTGATTGAACATAAAATGTGAAAGTGATATTTCAGGAGCTTGGATTTTGAAAAACGGTAAATTGAGTGCCAACAAAATGTTGAAAGGCTGTTACGGGGATCCTGCCCTATTAAACCGAATTCTTCAGTAACGTTGCTGAACCAGTGAAAGTCAAGTATGATCTCTGATGGATGACAGAGAAGGAGCCAAGTTTTCATATCACTGAATTGGGCATGAACCAAGACACAAGGAAGTAAGAACATTGAAGCTGAAAGAAGCATGAAGAATGCAGAATTCCTGAGAAGACCCTTTAGCTGTCTCAGAATCTAAAACTAAAGTTGGGCTAGTTTTACTAGACCTTCAAACATTAGAGGGGGTCTCAGCCAATCACCACAGTACAACATGCCGGGGGATATTCAGAGTACGAGGGCAATACAGGGAGTGCCTGAGACAACTGTCACCTTATCACAGGGCCCATCTTACCTGTCCACCTTATATGTATTAACACAAAACACTTCTAGTTCATTTTTTTTCTCAATAAAAACTGCTTTGTAATGTCATAAAGCCAAGCAACTTGGTAGTTGCTCCCAAGTGTGCCTGTTCAAATACTCCTGGGGCAATGAGAACCCGCGGTCCCCAAGACCCTATCTGTCCTTGTCCCACGGTCCCCGAGACCCTATCTGTCCGTGTGCAAGGGCACCACGCCCTTTGAAGACCGCAGGAAGAGGAAGAAGAAAGGAAAATGCTGAAGAGAACTTTGAAAACAACAGTATCTCACCCTACCAAAAAAAAAAAGTTACCAGCGCAGATAGGCAGATAACAGCTAATACTTCTAGTTTGGGGTTTTCTGCTAACATACTTCAGGAAGATTCCAGGCAGGATGGATAAGCATTCTGTTGGCAGTGTAGCATTATTTTTCCAGTCCCCACAGTCAATGCATTTATTTCTCTAGAATGAGAATTCCAGGAGGTCATGATTATGTTATTTTTCTTACTGATACAGAAAGTCAACTATGCTTCCGCTGTTTTTGGTCTCCACAAGGGCACTTCCTTTGCTTTAGTTTGGTTTGCTTTGGTTTTCCTCCTTTGTCCACAATCCCCAGTACCATTTCCTTATAAGAGATAACTACTCAAATGTTTTATATATGTAAATATATACACACATAAGTATACATGTTTGTATCTATTGATATTGTATGTAATAGATTATGTATATTATATATGTATATGTGTATATACCTAGCTATGTGTACATAACATATACAATAATTTTTGTTATCTTTATGTATATGGTTTTTAATAGACATGTGGAGTATTGTGGTGTACATTTCTCACTTATTTCCCACTCAGCTTGATATTTTCAGATTTATCATTGGATGTACATCAATATCTCCAAGCATTGCACATTTCCCTACTAATACAACCCCAGTTTGCCTCCAAGTTCTCACTATATAACTAATGCCACCTTATATTTGTCTATTCCCCCTTAAAGACTTGTGTCTTTGAGTCAGGAGTGTTGTCACTGGGCTTCAGGGTTTGTGGATATTGATTTACACTAAATTTTGCCAGATTGTTTACCAATTTAATTGCTAATTTTTACCAGCAGTGCAAGAGATTACTTGTCTTTCCAAATCCCTGCCAGTATGTGATGGTAGCCAGCATCTTAATTTTTGCCCTTTGGATATAAAAACGATAGTTTAGCCTAACTTTTTGCACTGCTGCATCTGCTCCTCCTCAGCACAGAGGCTACAATTTGGTGGGTACTCATAAATGCACACCGAACAAATGCATGCGACTGCAAGGCAAAGCACTTCAATCTGAAATATTATAGATACTTTTTTTAAAATGTGAATTTAGTGTGCTTAATGGATTTCAATACTCTGGAAAGTTACATTTTTCTGAGCCAGCTTTCGGAGCTCTCTGGCAGAAAGGTCGAGTTTAGCAGAGGTCAATTGCCATTTGGATCCAACATTTTATATGCTGTTGACTTTCTTAAGATTTTACCATTTCTGCTGAGGATTTGTTTTCAATACATGAAATTGCTGTGAGTTAGTGTCAGATTTATTTGCATGTGTAGTAGACACTCTTGTTGGTTGTCTTCCTATTCCATGCCCTACTTTCCTGAGAAGTGACTCTTCCCATACTCACAGAAGCACAGCCGTCCTGAAGGGCTGTTGTCTCTACTGAGTGGTGTTGCCCTTCTGGCTATTGATAAACAGACAAGGTATGGGCACATAATCCAAGCAAAGTATCTTAGGGATGGCCAGAGGTCTGTACGTGGACTTCATACTGGGGATATTAAGGGAATAGAGGGGACTCACTAAGCAGGGAGTAGGCTCAGAATTCCCTCTCTCAGAAGCTTACAGAAACTAACAGAGAAGAAAGAGTGCTAGAGTGTAGGGAGGAAACATTGTGGGTCTCAGGGAGAACTCTTTTAATCTTCCAGTTAGGAGAGAGACACCACTTCTGAGAACATCTGGCAGTATCAACACGGCAAGACCAGGAGAACAAATGTAGTGCTTTTTCCTTAGGAGGCTAACTCTGCGTACCTAGGTTCAAAACAATTGCCACTTGATAGGGTCTGAATTCCACACTTCTGTTTATGCTAAATGTTAAACATTCTCACCTCTGACATTGTCATAAGGGCATGCTGATCAGCATCTACTAATTTAGCCATTAGCCAGAGGATCATCCACAAGGCAAGTCATTAATGCCTATGTGTGAACATGGGAAAGCTGGGTTGAAAGGATTTTCACTCAGAGTTTCCTCAGGATGAATTAAATTAATTAAATTCTGCCCTAGGAGTTTAAAATCCAGACATCCAGTTTTAATTAGTCTCCATAGCAATGTGACTTTGGTGCAAGACATACGAATTAAGGAGCTACAGGTGTCCAAGTTCAGCAGAGCACTTGGAAAAGAGAAAACTAGCTTTATAGAAAGAGAGCCCCTATAAACTCATGGGCAATGGCAAATGTCTTGGTCAGTTTGTCAGGGGCCTAGGAGAATTGGAAGATCAGGAGAAAGAAGGTTTAGAGTAGAGGTATTGGATGTATCCACAGGAGTAGTCATGCTGTTTGGAGGTCTTTGTATCACAATTTAATGCCACCGGAGGGCAAGTACTATTAAACAGAAATGGCCCAGTAGATATAATGAATGAGCCTGCTGATGACTCAACCTGCCATCCTCTGTCATCAACCACCCTGGTGCTGGCACAATGGGAATATGAAGAGTAACTAGCTATTTGGGCAGGGGTGGAGGCTATGCATGTGCCCCCAACCATGAGCTCCCACTCACAAAAAGGTGGGTTAATTGTCATCCCTGGCAAATGTCCCACCTGTCAGCAGCAGAGACCATGCCAACGCTCCAGTATTGCATCATCCCCTCAAGAGACTAGTTCTCCATTTGAGGGCAAGTTAATTGCATTGAATCTGTCCTGCTATGGAGGAAGCAATGATTCATTTCATTGACTGAAATAGGTACATATTCTGGATAACAGGTTCCATTTCTACCCTTAGTTTACTTTTGCTACCCTCAGATATTCCACTACCATTACTTCAGGGCTTGCACAGTATTAGAACCGCCAACGTAGGATCCCAGGTACTGTTGTGGCAGACCATAGAATCCATTTTACAACAGTAAAAGAGAGGTAATAAACATTTGACAGTGGGATCCAATTATACAGCTTGTAAATTTTTGGCCTGATAGAATGGTAGAATAACCTGTTGAAAGCACAGATGAGGCACCAGATATAATGCCTTGTGTGGGCTGAGAGCCATTCTAGATTCATATGCGCATTAATTTTATTTGGACTGTGCCCCCAACATATGTAATACTCAGGTCTAGGAACCAAAGTAGGAAAGTGGAAATGGACAGATTTATCATTCCTCCAGTTATATAAAGAGTAATTGATCATTCCCATGCCCATAAATGTGGCTTTCTGGGTTTAGAGGTCTTCATTCCTCTAAACAGGAGGAATGTTTCTACTAAGTGAAACAGCAAAAGTCCTATGTGCATTTAAGACTTACCTGCTGTCTAGGTGTTCGGGGGCTCCTTAGCCTGAGAAAGTGGCACACAGGAAGAGAAGTAAGGATGTTTGGCACAGAAGTGGTCCACTTCAGTGTCTCTTCTCACACCCCTGCCTAGTTTTTATGATAAATTAAGGAGACCAGTGGTTACAGCCTGAGAATGGCACGGTGACCCTTCGGGGATAAGGACCCATGTTACACCACATGGTGAGCCACTGTGACTGGTAGAGGTATAGGGTGAGGGGCAGATGAATCTAGAATTGATAGACAAGAAAAAAGATAATGAGCAGCAGGGTGCCAGCCTTTGTGGGATAAGGACCTTTATCGGGAGTAGGTGGCCCTCACAAACTTGCTTTTACATGTTAAATCAAGAGACCAGCCAGTATCCTGGAGAAACATTGTGGATCTGGATGGTACAAAGAGTAGAATGTGGCAGACCCTGCTTCATGTTTTCCAGATCCAGCGTGCAGGATTAAAAGACCTGTCCTCTAGATGCTGGAGGGCAGTGGACTGGTAGCCCTAATCTGCTAACTCTTGGGAAGTTGCCTTGACTTCAAAAGAACAATCTCATCAAGGTCATACCTACGTCCCAGAGGCAGCCTGCATAGCATGATGGCTTGATGCAGGCCTTGAAAACACCCTCACCCAACTTGGGAGGATTAACAATAACAACTCCACCCTCAGAGCTCCTGTGGGTTTGGCTGAGGCCTTCAGTGTGACTGCATCATTGCCCAGCCTCTCCCTCTGCCCGGTGATGCTACCTTCCCTTTATAAGATTTAATCCTGTGAATACTCTAATAAAATTTCTACATGCTAATCTCAGAGTCTGAATCCCCAGGAACTGAATCTCCAATAGTAGCCATCCATCCATCAATCAAGTAAACAAACAAACACATAATTAAGTAAATCTTTAAGTGCTTTTTAACAATATGTCAAAATCCCCAGTCTGCCGGTGAATGCCCACTTTCACATACTTAAATCAAAATATCTGCTATTTCCAAAAAAAAAAAACCATTGAATATATAAAAATGTTATGGATTTTTCCTCTATAGAACTACCTCGAAGAGTCTTCTTAGCATTTTGTTATCTTTTGAAAACAATCATTGATATTTATGTAAAACAGAAAAGGGATGGTGGGAGAAAAAATGAAAGTTTATTGAAATGTGTGACAGGGGTGTCCAACCCGCAGCCAACGGACCACATATGGCTCAGGATGGCTATGAATGCAGCCCAACTCAAAATTGTAAATTTACTTAAAACATTGTGAGATTTTTTGTGTGTGTGTGTGTGATGGTATTGCAATGTATTTACTGTATGGCCCAAGAGAACTCTTCTTCCATTGTGGCCCAGATACGCCAAAAAGTTTGCCACTCCTCCTAGATGATATATTATTCCATTCAATTTTCATAACAGTTGCATGAGGTAGATATTGAACTCATGGATGCCTCACTTGTGGAGCGGTCTCAAAGGTAGCTATGTTGTGAAGGCAAAGAAACTTACGTTTCAGACCTGTAACTTGCATGGGCTCTTTCTGAGATTCTCACCATGTCCATAACACTATGTGCTTGGTTGTATGTGTAAATTTTGGAGAGTATAGTGTTTAAAATTAGTTTTCTAAAAGAGGGATCCACAGACTATCCAAGTTTCAGACCCCACAAAACCTGAATCTGCCTCTGGTGCTAATTTATTGCTGTAGATTCTTTGATATTGGCCCTGTGCTCGGTGCAAATTGGGCCCTGGCTTTAAGTGAGAGCCAACATTAATTTTACTTCACTGATTTTTCCTGTAATTTGATCAAAGTTTGGGGTGAAAGCTTAGTTTCTTTTATTGGGTTTGGATGGCTATTCCTCTAGGACTTTCATTATTTTTCAGGACAGAAATACAGGGGCTTTTCATTATCAAGATTTCTAGGTTTTCAGCCTCAATTTTTTTTTAACCTCATCACCATGCTGGAATGCATTGAAAGAATGTGAAGAAAACTGGCCTAGACACCAAAGAAATGCTTCCAGTAACTTCCCTCTGACCTTCGGGGTGTGAGAGCAAGACTTGAAAGTGGTTCTCTGAGCATACTGGTCTTACCCCATCTAAGAAAGCATTGCTTTCATCCAGATCTCTCTTCCAATGCTGTTTGCTGTGGGAGGCTTTCTTTTGCGGCCCAAGAATTCCCCCTGTCGCTTATCACTAGGGCATGTTGTCATTTTCATTTAAAGGTACAGCATTGACTGTAACAGTAGTGATGAAAGATTAGTTCAAATCTCTGAATATCAAATAGATGGATTTGTATATGTTACCAAAATTAATAATTTCCATCACATTCTTTTGAAGCAGCTATACATTGGGCTTGCTTATCGACCAATATATGATCATGACTCTCATGAAGAATATTGATGAATCTGTAAAATAAAACTTCATGTTCATTTAAAGTTAGCATTGGTCAGTGATTATTCAGGTTTTGAACGCATGATGTAAAATAGCTCATCTGACAAAATAGGTTATTGTATTATACGTACTCATTTTCAAAGCATGTAAATGTGGTTTAACTAACTTGTTTAAAAACTTATTTTTTTGCAGGGGAAGGGAAGTTTGGGAGAACACTATCTCCTGAGTCCTTTGTCATAGATAATATATTGCCAAACCCTGCCAGTTTTCTTCAGTTGCTCTGATCACCTCACATTGGATCAGGGCTTAGCTCATCATTTCTACCCGCAGCTATACTTTTAAAGGTCAGCTTGAGATAGACCATGGTTTCTTGACCTGGTATCCATTGATCCTTGGTCCAAGAACAGACATCTGGGTTGTGGTATAATCCCTCAAATTGAATCCCAAACCATATATACCTGGACATTTCTCTTAAGTGTCCATGAAGCCGTTAATGATCTCCTATGAAAATATGTATATTAATTCATTGCTCGGACAATATGAGCATGACTCATTAACTTTTTTTCTAGAGACTATAATGATTTGGTGTTAGTGCCTAAATTCAGATGTGGTTTATTAGTTTAGAGAAAAACAATGTTATCTCTTAAGAATATTTTAATTGAAATTTAAAAATTGATTATAATCACTATTTCTCACAGGAATGGTTCGCCTCAAAGGTTGTGCCCCTGTGAGGTGGGTAGAAACACATTCTCTCAGTGGGGAATACATTTGTCAACACAAATTTATCCCTTTAACCCACTCTAAATCAGGGAGTCTTAGCTTTTTGTTTTTAGACTTTAGAAGGCATAGTGTGTATAGAAAGATGAATGTGGCAAAGGTTAAGAAAACACACAACAAGAGTGAATCTTGCTGGAAAATACATTTTCTGTCTCAAGCCTACGTAGTCTTTATTACATTCACCCCAGGGGCAGACATTATTTTTGGACAGGGTCATTCTATGATCTTATCCCATACTCCAATCCCAATAAATTTTAATGACAAGAAATCCAAACACTTACCAAGACAAAACAAACTGCATGATGGAACAATGGAAATGGAGATTATATGAGAAAGCAAAAGTCCAACGCACTCCTCTTGGTCAAACAGAGAAAAAAGTGGGTTCATTCAGTGAGATAAGCCCGTAGACTAAGACTAAATATTTGTAAGATATCCATTCTCTCCAAGTTAATTTATAAATGTAACATAATCGCATTTAAAATACCAATCGAATGTTCTAGCTGAATGGATTCTAATTACTTTTAATTTAATAAAAGTAAAATAACATGACACACAATTGTTTTCCCTGAGATGGGAAGGCTTCAGGCTTATCCTTCCAGTATTTTTTTTTTTTTAGGTACATCATCTTTATGCTTTATACTGTCTTTAGAATATATCACTTCTGTAAAGCTTTTGGTAATTTCTCCCAAATGGAAGTAATTTTTCTTCCATTCTTTGACCCCCATGAGCAATTTATCCGTACCTTGCTTTCAGTGTGTACTATTTTTTTTTACCAAGGTTATATTTCTGTGCATTTTACCTCCCTACTCTACTGCAAATTTCATACTGGCAGTGTCTCTATTCCCAGCGTAGCCTTCCTCATGTGTTCCAAGTGGGCTGCCGTCTCGCGAGAGCACTGGCTTTTCTTTAAGAACGTCCTCTTGCGGTTTACTTCCTAAGCTCTCTTCTGCTACAGGCCTTCCGTTAGAGCTTGTGCTTTCATCACGAGCATAAACGTTTTCCAAAATCAGTCCCCAAAGGATGTTTCTCAGCTGATCTCAAGTGCCAAAACGCAGAGGTGTGGTTTTCAGAGCATTCCCCCAGCTCCCTTGACTTGCAAAACTCTGCTGCCTTCCTGTTAAATAACCGGCTGTGCCAAGCAGGCAGAGCTCCCACCAACTCCCCACGACTCCCCACCCTCCAAGTGATATCAGTTTTCAGCAAGTCTCTCATTGCCATGAGGAAGCAGAGACTGTCTGTCATCTTGTTTCTTCTCCCAGATGAAGCCAGCCATATGTCCCCAGTGAGATGGCCCAGGGTGTTCTCTGCAGACTGGTGCAGTCAGTGTGGTGGGGAACAGCATGTGCTCACGCCTGGGTGACGACTTCTTCCTCCGTATGATGTTCTCATCCCGTCAACCCTGTTCTTCTGTTGCCTCCCAATTTTGCTTGGCAATTATTCAGCGTAGGTACATCTGGGAGCTGCTGATAAAGAAAGAAAAATGCTTCTAAAAGCTTCTAATTTAGACAGGGAAGAAACTTGTCTACATTTGACAAAGTTCACTTATTAGAATTTTAATGTAAAAAAGTTTTTTTCATCATTGAAATTGGAGGAGAAAGGTGTAATGGTAAATTAAGTTCTAATTAATTAATTAAAATGCTTACTCATTCACTGAAGGAATTTTTATTGAGCCCACTCCACGTATAGAGTTACAGGAAACTCATCTTCTGTAGGGGAGAGAATTCTGTCTTCTTTACCCCAGTGTATTTTGCCTCCTTTGTCATAGGTTAATGGACAATGTAGGCGTCAATGCCCCAAGATTGCTATTCAGTGTCTAATATCACTCAACTAAAGAAAAGAGGATGCAACTGGAAATTCAGCAATTTGACACCAAAATTGGTGTTTTTAATCATTATGCTATCTGCCTCAAAATTTAAGAGTATAGAGTTTAAAGGAACAAAATAAATAATGAAAAACAAAAGATGAGAACCGACACAAGTGTGTGCGTATCATGGTAGTGAAAAACAGCAAAAATTGAAGTCATACTTTAAAAGAGCAGTAGAAAAGTAACTTTTTCCCTAACGATTGTTGTCAATTATTCAGCACAGGAGATATGTGTGCACATTTCAAGGTACAGTGGGAAAAGCCAGTATATTCGGAGTAACCAAAGCAAGGTAAGAGAGAATGACGCTGGGGACAGAAGAGGAAGGGGGCAGCCTATGGGGTCAAGGCTGACTTTCATGGCAGGTGAGTGGTAACTCTTCTGAGAGAAAACACCAACGTGAACAGAATGAGTGATCAGTATGAAGACAAACATATCCAATCATGGAGGACAAAAGATGAGCTAATTCACATTCCAGAGACCCGAAAAAGATCACAGGGTTACTGCCTATGTTTTCTTCTAGGAGTTTTACGATGTAAGTCTTTAATCCACTTTGAGTTTATTCTTGTGCATGGTATGAAGTGATCTAATTTTATTTTTTGCATGTATCTGTCCAGTTTTCCCAACTATATTGTTAGCTATAGTCATCATATTGTAAGTACATTATAGTTTTAGAAAGTATTTATCTTACAACCAAAATATTTTCAAAAAGTGCATCATTGTTTATATTTCAATCTTCAGATGATTTTTGTAGAGTAGCATTTCTTAAAATGAAGTGTGAAAGTCACAGGTATTGAGAACATGCAGGTGCTTACACACACACACACACACACACACACACACACAGAGTGGCAATTCCAGGAGTGCCCTCTAGATCTATTTAATCCAGGTGTCTGTACTGGGAATTGAGAGATTGCATTTTAAACACAAAATTTGAAAAATCATCAAAATTTTTCACTCGGGAGTACAAAACCTGCCTTCAGGAACAGGTTTATACAAGCTTAGGCACATTTTTGTGTATGTGAATATTTCTGTTCTGTTTTTTTTTTTTTAAAGGAAGAAATGCTAGTTCCAACTCTCCCATGTCATTGTGCAGTAACAGAGGTGTCCTTCATTTAACTTCAAGCATGACCAGCTGGGAAAGTTCAGGCGTCTACATTGAGTTCATGGAAAATTGGCAGGAGAATGCTGGAGGCTGGAGGCTCTAGAGCAGAGGAGGGAAAGATACTTTTGAAACACCAATTTTCAAAAAGAAATGCTTTCACAAAGGTGGAGGATCATCGTGACTCATTTTATAATTGTTCACACATTACATCACCCTCAGATACTGTGGCCATGAAGGGCTTTAGTGATCTTAGCCTAAAGGTGCCTTCCGAGAACAGATCATTTAGCCTTGATCCTTGATGAATGATGCATCAGCCTTAATTCACAGGTATCATCAAGTGAGAGCTTAGATTTCATTTCCAGAGTTGAAGAAAGAAGTTTACCTGGTTCAGGTAAGGCATAATTTCCCTTTGAGCTCCCAGTGCAGTATGTGCAGTCTTCTGACCATGCTGGGGCGGCAAGATGGGATAAGAAGAATTTTAGGGAATGAGAGTGTGGGTGAGAGCTGCTGAGGACTCATAATGGACAAAGCACCTGGATTAGAATAACCGTAATTTATCAAACACACCCCACCTTGAAATCTGTGCCACCTGATGGCAAACCTTTCTTTCCCCTAACCACTACCTCCAAAAGACATCCTAAGCTTTTACATACTATGAACTTGTTCACTTTAGGTCTTATAAGAACACAACTTACTTCAACAGGATCCCCTAACTCTATACTTTCTACAAACCATTTAACTCTCTCACTCCTGACTCCCCTCCCCTACTCTTGTACTTTAATTTTAGTTTAAAGCACATATGCTCTCCAGGTGGCTCATGAATTTATCTAAATCGGAAACTGCAACATGAAACTATGTTTCCTTCCACTTACAGGCTCAGTGAGTCATGTTCTATTTCTGAACATTATTAAAATTATCTGAAATATCATTTGCCATCCTTTATCCTCAAAGATGATTCTGCCTGTGGCAATCAATCAGAAAAAAAGGTGTCATATAATTGTTTTTCAAAGGTGGTAAATTTCTGAAGATCTCTTCACAGCTTCTTATCTTGAGATTGCACTCAGTAGAACTTTCTAGGCAAGCTAGGGAGACTATCATATTTTCAAAAGAAAATTTTCCAATATCATTATAAAAATTTAACCTAGTTGTAAGTTGAGAATACTGAGATGAAATCATTCAATGTAGCCAACAAAGATCTATGCAATGATTCTTATATTTATAGCTCTATTTAAGAAATTGATTATACAGTTAGCCCTGGCTGGTGTGGCTCAGTGGACTGAGCACCAACCTGCAGACTGAAGAGTCACCAGTTTGATTCCTGGTCAAGGCATGTGCCTGGGTTGTGAGCTGGGTCCCCAGTTGAGGGGCATGTGAGAGGCAACCCATCTGTTTCTCTTGCACATATTTCTCTCCCTGTCTTTCTCCTTCCTTTCCCCTCTCTCTAAAATAAATAAATAAAATCTTAAAAAAAGAAATAGATTATACAATCAATTCCACAATCTTGTTCTCAAAAAAGTATCAGCTATTAGAGTAGATAAACATCAAAACAGAAAATTATATTGCTATGTACTAAGAGTAATAATAGAAAGATAACAGATAATTATAAAGATATTAGGAATAGAAGGGTATATAACCCAGAGTGAAGAGTAGCATTATTAAGAAAGATTTTACCAAGGTTGACAATCCATGAATTGAATTTTGAAGGATAAAAAGTGAATTAGTTAACAGGAAGGGTCTCTTCCAAGCAGAGATGCATAAGCAGCCATATCAGAAACACACCTTTGTAAAGGTGGGAGTAGAAACGGGGAAAGTGATGAGTCATTGGATGCTATTGGACTGAGTTATAAACCCGGAGAGGTAGGTAGGGGTTATGTCTTAGAGAATCCCATGTGCTACTCAAAGGCTAACGCATATGTGATAAATGATGTAAAGTCATGGGGTTCTGAGCCAAAGCAAAAGTGGCACATTTACACTTGCATTTTAGTTTGAATGCAGTAATTGTGGGGAAGCAAACTAATGGAAGGCAGAACTGAGATAGATGAGGTTGGGGCTAAATCCATAAAATAAATGATGACTTTTAATCTTTCATATTGGTGTTCACACCATTCATAGCACAAGCCTAATATAGTGGCTCACCCTTATTTAAAATTCAATTTAAGAAAGTAGATTCCAACGGAAAAACAAATTTAAGCAATCATTTAAAATCTAAGCAGCTATGGTTTGAGGGTGATAATACCTTCCTTAACTCACCCACGAGAATCAAAGAAGCCACGTTATAGACAGCACCTGTTCAGTGGCCACTGGACCAGATAGTTGGAGGATAAGGCAGAGTCTAGAAGGTAGGTGTCCTAGGAATGTAAATATTGGTTATAGCTCAGAAAGATCATAAAATACAGAAATAAAACACAAGGTTATTACAGGAAGTCTCAGGACCACATCATTTCAAGGAGAACAGCTCATCGGTGAGACATTTGTACAAAAATGCCTTGCATGTAAAATTTTACACATTGGACTTCTGTGTAAAAGTAAGTGGGTATTTACTTATATGGTAAAGTCAGTGTAGCCGCAGGAAGAAAAGATAATGAGGCCTGGAAGGAGGATGTTCATTATACTCACCATTGTCATGGAGCAGGTCATAACATGCCGAGAGCCATGGGGAAGTGCCCGGACTTGGTCAGGTGGCAGAAGGCAGGATTGAGGGGAGAGTCAAGGCTACAGCCTTCACTGGGGATTCCACAAGAAAGGCAAGGCAGGCCAGGGAGGTAGTTTAAGACTGGCTGGTAGTTTAAGCTTGAAGGTAGTTTCAATCATTCCAGCAGGTGTTGGACTGTAGGGCTATCTCTGTTTGCCTGACACCTGGAACAGAAGGCAAGGAGACCTTGGCTTGACGTACGAGGGTCAGAGAGGAGGTGGTTGACGCTGGAGATTTGGGACTGGTTGGTGTGTATATGAGAAAATTGTTGTCTGTTGAGCTATTAGCAAAGCCGTGGGAGCAGCAGTTTCTCCCCAGCCAGCAAACTTTTTGAAATGTCAAAATACCACAAAATACAGAAAATAAAAAACATGGTTCTCATTTGTAGGAATATAGCCCATCTGTTAGACTTTTACATATCAGTCTTTTATGTAAAATTTTATGCATTATACTTCCATGTAAAATTTTTGTTGCACAAGGATTTATCCATTAAAGCAAAGAAGGAAAAAGGAAGTGAGGGAGGGAAGGAAAAAGGGCAGAAGGAAGGAAGGAAGGCAGGAAGGAAGGAAGGAAGGGAGAAAGGGAGGAAGGGGAAAGGGAAGAGTGAGCAAGGAGAGAGGGAAGGAAGAACAGAATAATGAAACCAAAATAAGCCAACAACTCTAAAACCTCTTCATTAAAGTCTTTGATCTTTGCATAAAATCGCTTTTGTTAAACTTAGGTTAGTCATTCTCATCCCTCTTCCCCTGTCACCCACAAATATTTGGAAACATTTTTAACTGTCACAGCATGGGGGGTATTACCAGCATCGAGTGGGAGGAGGCCTGGGATGCTGCTTCACATCTTGTAACGGGCAGGGCAGCCTCTCGCAAACAAACATGTCTGGCCCACAATGGCAGCAGTGCCAAGGTTGGGAAACGCTGATCTAGATTAATATCATTCTAGAGAGAGATGACAGCTATTGGTCCTCCCTTGTGGCAAATGAGAAACTAAGACTAAAATAAGGAATTATGAAAGTATTTATATGTATTAGAAAAAACTTTTTTTAAAAATGCAGTTAGTCAAAATAAGAATTTATATTTTACTTCAAATTATTTTACAAAATCTTTTGGAATCAGTGTCACATGATTTCTAAATTTCTAATCAGATCAGCCACATATTTAGCTGCTCCTCTTGCCTTTAGTTAAAAGGACAACTTTTAAAAAATTAAAGGAGAGAAACAGCCCAAGTCTGCTCTCTCTGTGAACTTGTATGCTTCTGAGAACCCAGGCCACCAATAGTGCACCTAACAGCTTCTCCGTTATAAATGAACTTCAGGGTCATAAAGAGGGAGGTGGGCAGAGGAAGAGTTAAGAAGTTGATCGTTTTATTGCTCGTTATGGATTGAAACAAGAAGATGGAAAGATTATCTATCACCAGGCAACATTGCCTTGATTCTGCTATCGTGAGAAACAGTGTCTTAGGCTAAAAGTAAGCGGGAAAGTTGTAAACTTAAAAAAAAAAAATAGGCCATCTTCAACAAATATGGCCATTCTTGACACGTTCTGAGTCAGGTGTAAAATACAAAAAATGGTCTGAAGGAAGCAAAGATGTCACTTTTGAGGAACATCCAATTGTAGTGAATTCAGATAATAAATGTGACATTGTAAATAAGTTGTGTAAGATTGAAAAAATTGTGTAAGAATCTATTTAAAAATACTGATTTGGTGACTTGGCTGTGTAAATGTAAGGACAAGGTGTTAAAAAATTATAGTCAGAAATGTGTTCAAAATATGGTTAGCTGCATACATTTTGTAATTCATTTGATGAGTTACCATGTTACAATTTTTTTCTTAATATAGTAAGTTGGGGTTGGTTTATTGCCTCTTTAATTTTTGACTCTATTACTTTGTTCAAAGTCTACATCCATCCTGGCAAATAGTGAGCACTGGGGGATATCAGTCAGTTGAATTGAAATGACTTGCACTATACTGTTGTCTTCTGACTATTTTTAATTTTCTCAAATAACCCATAAGCTTCTCATTTTTCTACTCCCATGGGTTCAACTATCATCTATATGATAATGATTCTTAAAATTGCATTTCTTTTGGGCTTAAATCATTATTTCTAGCTACTTGCCATGGACCCAACACTTCCTTGGTTGTTTGATCTTAGGGAATGCCTTCTAAATTCCCAAGATGGCAGTTTGTAAATCATCTGTGATGATCCCCCATTTATTGAAAGAAGAGCTCAAACTTTCCATGTAAAAAGAATGGAAGGATGGCTCTAGGGTCTTGAGAGTATGGGTGCATCCAATCTCTATACGTGTTAATACGTTTGAAATTGGCCAAGAGAACAAGTAAGATAGAGACTGTCCAGAGTATGTGCCATTAAATTATCATCAATGGTCTTGACAGGAGCTTCTTTGATGGTATATTGAGGATAAGTAGACATGTGAGCAGGGGGAAGAATGACATATGGTCAATTTCACTAGGCCCTTCTATCCCTCTACCTTGCAAAGATCATGATATAAATTAGGCACATTGAAAATCTGTTGCATACATGACTAAGCTGAACTCAGAAGATCCAATCTCTTAGGTAATTTTTTTTTTTAATGAAACAGACTGTATAGCAAATATTTTAGAATTTGTGGACCGTATGATCTCTCTTACAGCTATTTAACTCTGCCTTTGCAGGGCAAAAGCAGTCATGAAGCACTGCTGCCTCCCAAAGAATTATTTAGGATAAAACTCGTACAAACTCCTACTTTCATATCTATCCACTTTGAAGTATTAATGTCTGCATCCTCTGTTTCCTCCCACTTTATGGTTGGCATGGTGTCCGTACCCCAAGGTAAGGCTAATCCCTTCCTTGTGAGCTAGATCCTATTCCCTTTTGCTCCAGTGTGCTGCTCTATCAATTACCCTCTCTCCTTTGTATCAAGTTTTCTATCTCCTGAATTAATGCTGTCGTCACATGCACTGTTGTTTCTCTGATTTTACCATAGAGGAACTTCTCTTGATTTTACTTTTCCCCTCCTGATATTGCCCCAACCCTCTGGTCTTTTTAAAGCCAAGTTCCCTGAAAAAATTGTCCAGATTGGCTGTCTCCAGTTCCTCATCTCTTATTCTCTCCTAAATCCACCCCTTGAACAGGATTTTGCATTTGTTACTCCAGGACGAAAAATGACCCTGGTCAATATCACCAGTGGCCTCCACATTGTAAACTCAATGGCCAATTCTCACGCCTCAACTTCTTTGACTGACCAACACCATCCAATGCTATTCACTATTCCTCTTCCTTAAACACGCTTTCTGTGGTGTCCTGGGCATCACGCTCTCCTTGTTTTCTCCCCGAAGGATTAACCTCTCATTCTTAGTCTCCTGTGCTTTCCCCTTTTCATCTCTTAAAATATTTAACAGCTGAATGCTCCAAGGAACTTCCTTACATTTCATAACTTCTCTATCACCACCCACTTTCTTGATGATCTCATCAAATTCTATGTCTTTAAGTAATTATCTACTTACTGATAGCTTCCAAATGTATATTTCTACCCAGGATCTCTCTTATACTGAAGATTTTTATACTCTGTATCTCCAGTTGTATGTCTAATTGAACCCCACACTGAACTGAATTTCTGATTTCCTCTCATACTTCTACCCACCAAAAAAATATTCTCCCATCCTTTCCCTCATTGTAATTTATATCCAATCCATCATTCTACAAAACTTGGAGTCATGTCGCTGTTGACTCTTATTCTCCAGTATCTCACGTGGAATCAATAATTATTACCACCTAAATCTACATTCAAAAAATACATAATCCAACCACTTTCTACCATGAAAACTGCTTCTACGGTGGTCAGGTCATCATTCGTTCTCACCTGCAGACATAGCCTACATGGACTGCTGGTTCCGGCCCTTTCCCCGACCCAGCCACAGCCTAAAAACCACAGCTTAAGGGATCCCTCTGAAGCTAAAGAAGCAAGAGAGTGTAACTCTCACCCCTGAAGATTCATGCCTCTTCGATATGCTTTCCTCTTGCCTCTCCCCCCAGGTATACCTCTGCCTGCCATCCCCAGACAAGCACGGGTCTGCTTTTTGGTCATTATGTTATTTCATATTATCTACGACTTTTAGAAATATAATTCTACAGTATGAACTCTCTTTTCACTACTTTTGTTTTTTGACTCAGCATAATTATTGGGACATTTAAAAATATTTTATGGGTATGAGTATTTCATTTCTTGTTATTGCTGAGTAGGATATCTCATTATGTGGATATGCCACTTTGTTTATTCATTTATAGTTGCCTTGTGACTTGTTTTCAGTTTCTGGCTATTAAAAATAAGACTGGTATGAATATTCATGTACAAGTTGTATGGGTATGTGCTTTTATTTCTCTTAAGTAAATACATAAGATGGAATACTGTACTATATGGTAGGTATATACTTAAATTTTAAGAAACTACCAAACTGATTTCTAAAATAGTTTCCATTTTCACCAGTGTTTATGTAAGTTTCAGTTTTTACACATTTTTGCTAACACTTTGTAGATTTAAGTCTTTTGAATGTTTGTTGTGCTAATAATATTTAATGGTAACCCAACATGGTTTTAATTTGTTTTTCTTTGATGACTAACGATATTGAGTATTTTTGTACATCTAAATTGCCATTGCTACATGTGTTTTGGTGAAGGGTCTGTTTGTATCTTTTGACTATTATTTTTAAAAATATTTTATTGGTTATGCTATTACAGTTGTTCCACTTTTCCCCCTTCGGCTCCCTCCGCCCAGCCCATCCCCCACTTCCATTGTCAGTACCCACACCATTGTCCATGTCCATGGGTCATGCATACACGTTATTTGACTAATCCCTTCATTTTCTTTCAATCAGTCCCCACCTTCCCCCTCCCCTCTTATAGCTGTCAGTCTATTCCATGATTCTATGCCTCCAGTTCTATTCTATTCATTAGTCATTTTGTTTATTAGATTCCACATATATGCGAGGTCGTATGGTATTTGTCTTTCACTCACTGGAGATTTCACTTACCATAATAGTCTCCAGTTTCATCCATGCTGTTGCAAAAGGCACCAATTCCTTCCTTTTTACTACTGTATAGTATTCCATTATGTAAATGTACCACAGGGGTTTTTATCCACTCATTTACTGAGGGGCATTTAGGCTCTTTCCAAATCTTGGCTATTGTAAATAGTGCTGCTATGAACATCGGGGGTACATAAATTCTCTTAAATTGGTGTTCAGTATTCTCAGGGTATATTCCCAGAAATAGAATCACTGGGTCAAAAGGCAGTTCCATTTTTAATTTTTTGAGGGTGTTCCATAATGTCTTCTACTGTGGCTGTACCAGTCTGTATTCCTAGTAACAGTACACTAGGGTTCCCTTTTCTCCACATCCTCGCCTACACTTGTCGTTTGTTGATATATTACTGATGACCATTTTGGCAGGTGTGAGGTACTATCTCATTGTGGTTTTAGTTTGCATCTCTCTGATGGCTAGTGATGGGGAGCATTTTTTCATATGTCTATGGGCCATGTGTATGTCTTCCTTGGAGAAGTGTTTGTTCAGATCCTTTGCCCATTTAATTGGATTGTTTGTCTTCCTGGTGTTGAGTTGTATAAGTTTTTATATATTTTGGAGATTAAACCCTTGTCCAATATATCATTGGCAAATATGTTCTCCCATATGGTTGGTTCCCTTTTCATATTGATGATGGTTTCTCTAGCCATGCAGAAGCTTTTTAATTTGGTGTAGTCCCCTTTGTTTATTTTTCCTTTGATTCCCTTGCCCTACGAGATACATTGGCAAAAATAAAGCCACATGAGATATCTGAAATTTTAATGTCTGCATTTTCCTGGTATTGTGACTTATATTTAAGTCTTTTATCTATTTTGAGTTTATTCTGGTGTATGGTGTGAATTCGTGATCTAGTTTCATTTTTTTGCATGTACCTGTCCAGTTCTCCCAACACCATTTATTAAAGAGACTGTCTTTACTTTATTGTATGCTCTTGCCTCCTTTATCAAATATTAATTGACCATAAAGTCATGGGTTTATTTCTGGGCTTTCTATTCTGTTCCATTGATCTATGTGTCTGTTCTTATGCCAGTTCCAGGCTGTTTTGATCACAGTGATATACAATCTTCCAAAACTGAATCAAGAAGAAACAGAAAACTTGAATAGACTGATAACAACTAGTGAAATTGAAGCAATGATCAAAAAACTCCCAGCACACGAAAGCCCTGAAGCAGATGGCTTCACAGGCAAATTTTACCAATAATTCAAATACGAACTAACACCTATCCTTCTCAAACTATTCCAAATAATTCTAGAGGAGGGAAGACTTCAAAACTCTTTTTATGAGGCCAATATTATCCTAATTCCAAAACCAGATAAAGATACAAAAAAGAAAAAAAATTACAGGCCAATATCCTTGGTGAACATAGATGCTGATACTAAAATCCTCAAGAAAATAGCAAATAAGATCCAGCAATACATTAAAATGATCATACACAATGACCAAGTGGGATTTACTCAAGGGTTGCAAGGATGGTACAATATTTGCAAATCAATAAATGTGAAATATCACATACACAAAATGAAAGACAAATATCACATGATCATGTCAATAGATACAGAAATACATTGATAAAGTCCAGCACCATTCATGTTAAAAAACACTCAGCAAAGTGGGAATAGAAAGAGCATACCTCAACATAATAAAGGCCTACAGCCAACAAGAAACCTACAGCCAACATCATACTCAATGAGCAAAACTAAAAGCATTTCTTTTAAGATCAGGAATAGGACAAGGGTATCTGCTATCACCACTCTTACTCAGCGTGGTGCTGGAAGTCCTAGCCACAGAGATCAGACAAAAAGAAAGGACATTCAAGTCAGAAAGGAGTAAGTAAATCTGTCATTTTTTGCAGATATGATTTTGTACATAGAAAACCCTATAGGCTCCACCAAAAAACTACTTGACCTAGTAAATGAATTTGGCAAAGTAGCAGTATACAAAATCAGTATTCAGAAACCAATGGTATTTTTACACATTAATAATGAAACATTAGAAATAGAAACTGAGGGGAAAAATCCTATTTACTATTGCAATAAAAAAATAAAGTATGTAGGAATAAATATAACCAAGGAGGTAAAAGACTTATACTAGAAAAGTTAATAAGACAAGAAATTGAGGGAGATATATATAAATGGAAGCATATATTGTGTTCATGGTTGGAAGAATCATTAAAATGTCCCCACTACCCAAAGCAATCTATAGATTCAACACAATTCTTATTAAAATGCCAATGGCATATTTCACAGATCTAGAACAAATAATTTATATGGATCCAAAAAAGACCCTGAATAGCCTGAGCAATCTTAAGAAAGAACAAAATAGGAGGGATCACAATGCCTGATATCAAACTATATGACAAGGTCACTGTAATTTTTGCCTGTTATTTTTAATGCTGTTGTTTCCTTATTGAGTTATAGGATTTCTTAATGTAAGTCAGTTATGATATTTGATTTGTACATATTTTCTCCTTGCCTGTGGTTAGTCTCTTTCTTCTTTTAACAGTGTCTTTTGAATAGTAGCAACTTGTAATTTTAATGAATTACCAAGATTATCTGTATGGGGGCATGTGTTTATGGTTCGTGCTTTTGGGGTTATACTTGTAAAATATTTACTTAGTCATCTAAGGTTACAAAGGTTTCTCCCATGTTTTCTTCTAGAAGTTTTGTCATTCTGAGTTTTACAATTGATACTGTAATTTATTTTCAGTAAAGTGCTGTATATATTGCAAGTTAAGAACAAGTTACTGTTTTTGCAAATGGTTCCTTGGTTATTTCAGTAACATTTGTGGAAAAGATGAATCTGCTTAACCTTTGTACTTATTCCGAATCAGTTCTTCAAACTGTGAGTCTATTCTACACTCCCTTTTATGTTCCATTTGTTTGTCTTTCACCAATGCCACACATAATCTCCAGAGCTTTCTATGTAGCTATCATGTCTCAGATAGTTTGCTCTGGAAATACCAGAACTTTGGTCTTCATGGACTCAACACTCTTTCCTTAATTTAGACAGTTCTCTGGGTTCTGACTGGGTTCCTGCTCCCTGCATGGAAGCCTGATGATTTTCTCAAGGCAGTAAGCTGGACAATCATTTGGTTCTCATCTTCCAAGGATCATCAACCTTTGTCTATCACTTTCAATGTCTTCAGTTTTTTTTGTTTGTTGTATTTGTTTAGAATGTTTGCTTGTTTCAGGTAGCAGGGTAAATCTTTTGCTCGTTATTCCCATTTGGCCAGAAGCCAAATTTATTATTCTTGAGCCCCATTTTACCATACTATCACAAGCAATCAATAATAATAATTATTTTAAAACTTATTCTAAACTGCATAGAATAATAGAAAGGTAAAGTGTTAATTACTTAACAGATATACGCTTTGAGAATATCACATATGGCCCTGGTTGGTGTGGCTCAGTGGATTGAGCATCGGACTGTGAACCAAGGACACCAGTTTGATTCCCAGTCAGGGCACTTGCCTGGGTTGCAGGGCAGGTTCCTGGTTGGGGATGCATGAGAGGCAACCATATTGATGTTTCTCTCCCTCTCTTTCTCCCTCCCTTCCCCTCTCTCTAAAAATAAATAAATAAAATAAAATAAAGAATATCACATATGTAGAGAATCAGAAGATTCATGGGACAAATAAAAGAATTGTGTACGCATTGGCTTCTGTACAGCATATAATAATTTAGAGGATGCCACTTGGGCTGTTGGAAGAGAACACATTATTTAGTCTGCATAAAGTTCAAGCTGATGGGTTTTGACTACTTTAACAATGAAGTTATTTTGGCAGCTGATAAGTCTGTTCATTGTTATGAAATGTATTGTGCAATTCTCCTTAAGCCTAGACTGGTGACATGCTGGTGTATCTCACTTGTCACTCTCACTTGAGAACTTGGATGGGCACCATGATATTTCTTGGTTACAGGCTTATTGTTGAGTTGTATTTCTCTCCAGTAGAGTGGGAACTATAATATTAAATTGGAAAAGTCAGCCAAGGCAGAGGAAATTTTTCTCCTCAAATGGTCTGATGATGGGAAGCTCCCAAAAAATAGCTTCTGGACCAGCACAGAGACAGTGAACCTCCCATTCAGCTCTATCATCTTATGGCAAGTACAAGAGCATACATTCTTAATTAACTTAATAACTATTTTGAAGGTTAATGCTTTTCTATATATGACCTATATGAGGTTTGTCCAGAGGGTATACAGCCATTTAATATAAAATATAGAGACATTTATTGAAGAAGATAAAGATATATTATACATAGGACAATGATGCCTCAGTCTCCTTCAAAGTAGGCACCTTGGGACCTCACACAGTTCTCCCAATCACCATCAGCTGCCCCATCATATCTTCCTGAATCTCATCGATGGTCTGAAATCTCTTCCCTGTCAAAGGTGATTTTAGTTTTGGGAAAAGCTGGAAGTCACAAGGCACCAAATCTGGGCTTTAGGGGGACTGAGTCACTTGGTGTGATCTGATGTTTCACAAAAAAACTCTATGAGATGTGATGTATGATTGGGTGCATTGTCACGATGAAGCTGCCAATCACCAGGTGCCCATAGCTGCAGCCTTCTGAATCATCCAAATAATTTCCATGGAGGAATGTTCAAGCTTAATGCAAAATTTGATACAGATTCATTGCTCTGCTGTTCATTCATTTTGAATATGATGGCCACACAGTACACACACTCACTCAAAGTTGTTTGCCGCCCTCACCGACTAGTACAGTTAAGTCATTGTTCGCACATGTGCATTCCAATCCACTCTGCTTGGCTGCCAGGTTACACCTATGTTGTGTAAACCATTCTTGTCATATTAACAATGGCTGGGCTTTTAATATATTCATGAAGTGATTAGGAATTATTTTGCTCAAAATGTGCTAAAGAAAAAATGTTTTTCCAGTCAACTCCAGGAACAAATGCTTAATTTTCTCTACCTTTGCTTTTCCCTGTCACCCAATCTCAGTCCCAATAATAACTCTTCAAATAAAAATAAATTGTCTACTTTGTCCCAACCACTGTGTTAAGTATTAAGAAAATAGAAAAAACTTAGGTAATATGGTCCCAGCATTTTAAGAACTTATGAAAAGGTTTATTATACCTAAAACCAGTATACAAAGTTTGTTCAATTACTTTCTGTCCCAATTCAGTCAAGAACAAGTAGGAAAAAAATCATATAATAAGTATGATTTTAATTTTCTTATAAATTTTATTCAAGTTCATTCACAATATTTTTCGTTAAGGGGATTGGTTTCAGTGTAAGTAATTAAATCTGGTTGAATTCCCCAGGATCCACTGAGAAAAGCTTGACATTATGGAACAATGCCTGAACTGGGGTGAGAAGGGTTGCTTTTGTCTCAAATAAAGCTACTCACTAGCTAAATGAGTTTAAGGAATTTTCTCGATCTTGGAGCCTCATTTCTTATAACTAGACATTGGGAATATTGTACTTCAAACAGCATTGGCAGGACAGAATAATGTATGTGAATATCTTTATAAAATGTCAATATTTAGAAGAAATAAGGGACCATGTCTTGTAGGCATACTATTATCCACTCCAAATCCCTCTATAGAATAAAGTTGATATGGGGAGTGAAGGTCCAGTCAAGGACTACATTTCTTTGGTTGCATTGTATCTACACGTGGCCTTAAAGTTCTCAATGAATAGTGAGCAAGAGCGATGTCACTTCCAGGCCCAGGTAATTAAGAAACAATGTGTCCTATCTGTGATCACTTTTCTTGCCTGTCAACTGGATACAAAATATCCTTGGAATGTAGGTAATGATAGAGTCATTCCCTGGAAAGAACCTGGATCTCTAAATTACCACTCAGGAAGCACCATCTACTTGGCAGGTAGTGACCACATTGGATTATACAATTAAAAAAGTAATTTCTAATTTTTAAAGAGATATGGAGTTTATTTACTATAATCAGAGTTACCTAATTAATACACTCTATAAATTTTTGCTTCTAGATAAGAGGGAGCAACAAGAAATAAGTTTATCCCCACCTGAAACAATGAAATATATATGAAATGTATGAAAGGATAGTTTGTGAAACACTGGATTTCAATCACTGAAGAGACTAATCTCGGAGAGAAGGAAAAGAAATAAAGTAATCGTAAGATTACCTACCACAGCATAACGCCTTGAGAGAATTTCCAGATTGCAGTGAGAAAACCCAATATTGCACTGAACTCTCTGAGATGAGATGGAGTTAAGAGCTTTGGAAGACCGAGGCAAGCATAGTTCACATGGCAAGGTGTCAGAAAAAAAGAGAGCTATGTGGGAGGTGAACTCAGGAGAACTAAAGAGGATGTCCACTTCCAAATTTAACAGCATTCAGCCGAATGCTGTTCAGCACTTACGTATGAGCAGAAGGAAAGAACCACCTGAAAGAATTAGAGGTAAAGGTAATTGGGGATCAAAAAGTTGGCAATAGTGCCTGCTGCCACCATCCAGATTGGAAAGAACATAATGATCATGATTCACAGGCTGTTGAATAGAATACACAGAAGTATCATATTTCACCCAAAACAAATCTTAAAGGCAAAATCTGAAAGTATCGAACTATTTCTAATCAACTTAATTACATCCCAGAGCAAAACTCAAAACTGTAAAACACAATCAGAAATGAAAAAAAAAAAAAAATCCAGCACCAAACACAGTAAAATTCACAATACCCAACATCCAATTTAAATATATATACATATACACATATACATACATACAAGGCCTACCAAAAAGTGGGAAAATGCATGCAAAAATAAGAAAAAAATCAATAAAATGAAATGACTTAGGACAGGCAGATAGATGTTAGAATTATCAGATAAAGACATCAAAATTTTAGCCCTGGCTGGCAGCTCAGTGGATTGAGCGCGGGCTGCGAACCAAAGGGTCGCAGGTTCGATTCCCAGTCAGGGCACATGCCTGGGTTGTGGGCCAGGTCCCTAGTGAGGCCACATGAGAGGCAACCACACATTGATGTTTCTCTCTCTCTCTTTCTCCCTCCCTTCCCCTCTCTAAAAATTAAAAAAAAAAAGACATCAAAATTTTAGTATTGTTACCATAGGTAGCTAGATATTAATAAAGGTAGCAAAGGGAATCAGACATTAAGAAGCCTCATCTACTTTGAAGCTACAGCCTCACACACTTCTCAGAGGATCACATCATTGCCTGGCCAAGGGGATCGACACCCTTCCCTCTGCCATAGAGGGAGAAAGAACCAGGTTTCCAGTCTTCCCAGGGTACAACTGGTCCATTTGCCCAGATAAGAGGGGGAAGATTAGAACTATAAAGGGGAGGTAAGCACATATACAGTAAAAGCCAAGATGGCAACCATAAAAGCCTGTTTGTCTGGCCTGGGAAAAGGATCAGATTTAATAAGGGACCTAGAACCCCAGAAGATCTAGGGAATGGATCGATTAGAGCGAGAAACAAGCAGAAGCCCATGAAAGACTGGGAAGTTTATTGGTTAGTTTAAAAAACACCTAGTCCTTCCCAAGTCCAAGATAATATAATCAGCTTAACAAAGAGCACACTCCCCTCAGTAACACACACGCTTGCCTGTGCACTCGTGTGTTCTCTCTCCTTAGCAGCCATGTGAACCTAGCGGCCAGGCAGCCAGGAGCCATGGTACTCCAAAGACAGGCTCCCAGTGTGAGCATGGGTACAGCTAGCAGAACCCGTCAGAACACAGCTGGGAACATACTGAGCTAGCTGGACAAGGACAGGAACTGCACTGGCCTGAACCAATGACACAGAAGGTATGAACACTGGTCTTTGTTCTGGGCCTGATGAAGACAAGTTTGGACTTTTTACATGGTGGGATGGGCAGAGATGGGACATCAGGAACCTGGGTGCAGCCTTCTATTTCCACCCCAATAAATCTTACCACTGGACCTCAGTCCTCCCATGCAGGTCCCCAAAATACTTTTCTTGTGATGCCCTAAGGACCCCATTTCCACTGGCAGCATTATCACAATATTCCATATGTTCAAAAATTAAATAGAGGTATGGATGATTTAAAAGAAAAAACCAAAGTGAAAGCCTACAATACGAATGGAAAATTAAAATTAATGAGCTGAAAACTGCACTAGATGAGATTAAGGGTGGATTAAACATTGCAAAAGAAAAAACTAGTGAACCTGAAGACACAACATAGAAACAATTCATAATTAAAAAAAAACACTCAGAAAAAAATCATAAAAAATGAATAAACATCAGCAAGTTCTGGAACAATCTCAAACTACACCAAACCCCACTTCAGGATGCCAGTTGCAAATTCAGTCTATTAGTTGTACTTCTGACTCACTGGCTATAAACCAGAGGTTCCCACAATCTCCTCCTTGGGTACAACTGGTTTGCTAGAGCAGCTCACAGAGCTCGGAGATTTACTTACTAGGTTACTGGTTTATTAAAAAAGGGCATAACTCAGAAACAGCCAGATGGAAGAGATGCATAAGGCAGGGCGTGGAGGAAGGGTGTGGGGCTTTCATGCCCTCTGCAGATGTACCACTCTCCCAGCACTTCCACATGTTTACCAGCCTGGAAGCTCTCCAACTGGGCACTTTTGGATATTTATGAGGGTTTCATTACATAGTTATGACTGATGGAATCATTGGATTTGGGGGATTGACTGAATCTCTAGTCCCTCTCCTCTCCCAAAAAGTTGGGAGGGAGGTACTCAAAGATCCAACACTGTAATCACTGGTTGGCTTACTGGCAACCAGCCCCCATCCTTAGGTTATCTAAGGACTTTGCAAAAGTAGCTTCATTAACATAATAAAAGACACCTTTATTGCTGTCATCACAAGAAGTACAAGGGTTCCTGGAGCTCTGTGCCAGGAAGAAGGTTAAAAATCTAATATGTATTTGGAGGGAAGATGGCGGCGAGTTAGGAGGAACAGAGTTTACGTCCTCCTACCCACTGGTCGATTTTCTGAGGAACGGGGCGAAAATCCAGCAGTATTCCAACACATATGATGATTGATGCCCAAGATTACAGGGGAATTTGAACATTCAAACGGTGAGACATTAAAACCTGGAGCTGTGAGAGGACCAGAGTCAGCCCCAGAC
>PVJI01018274.1:0-33731 GCA_004026765.1 Micronycteris hirsuta | reverse complement strand
CTCCCTTCGCTCTGCACCTTCTGGTTCACCAAACTTGATGAATGTATCTTCTTTAATTCCTTGGTTGTCGGACTTCCTCTCAATATGATTTTCTGTCAGATTTGGCTGCGTTTGGATGTGTAGATTTCTTTTTTTTCCCCTTGTTTGGTTGTGCGAGGCGGTACGGTGCATTCACCTATGCCGCCATCTTAGGAAGTCCATATAGCTGGTTTTTTAATGCATCGATCTTAATGAGATGAACCCGAGACGCCGCGTGGAGCAGCACGCAGGAGGGAAGCACAGCATGGAGAGCCAGTGCTGCCTGCCCACTCGGTGCCTCTTCGCCCTGGAAACCGGGCTGCAGATCCAGTCTCCGTGCATAGGGCCAGGCTCTGTACTTTGGAAGGCTTTCCTCATCACGGAAAATAGATGGAAGGATTAAAACCCCACTCTTTGATGCCATTAGATTCACTTCCCTGGTTCAAGGGCTTGTTTCTTCTCGCGCTTTCCGTGCGCGTGCCCATCTTGGTGCAGGACGTGGCTGCGGTACAGCAGGCGGGTTGGCCAGGGCCGTCACTTGGTGCGCGTCATTCAGGCCACAGCAGGCAGATGGCCGCGGTCAGGGGAGGCTCGCTCTGAGCAAGCAAAGCCAGCGTGTCGGGGGCCGAGGGTGCGTTGCCCCGGGCGGTGCTCGGGGAGCCCAGGCTCCTGCTGGCAGCTGACACCTTCTCTCCGGTGGTGACACTGGTGTTCACCGCGGCGCTCATGGCCGGCTCTGCCTCTCTCCGCAGCTCCATCTCCCACTCGGTGCTGTCTGAGATGCAGGTGATCGAGCAGGAGACCCCAGTGAGTGCAAAACCCTCTCGCTCGCAGCTGGACTTGTTTGACGATGTTGGTACTTTCGCTTCTGGACCCCCAAAGTAAGGCTATTGTTGGGGCGAAGACTTGGCCGTCGTGCTCCTTGTCAGGCTTCTCTGAGCCACTCTACTGTCTCCCTAGGTACAAGGACAACCCCTTCTCCTTGGGGGAGAGTTTTGGTTCCCGGTGGGACACAGATGCCACCTGGGGTGTGGACAGGATGGAGGAGAAGGAGCCAGAAGTGACCATTGCAAGCATCCGGCCTGTTTCGGAAAGGTGGGGTGGCCTAGGGCAGCACTGTCCGGTAGGACTTCCTGTGAGGGACAAGTTCTGCATCCGCACAGTCCCGTGTGGTAGCCACTGGGTGTGTGGCTGCCGAGCCCTCAGAATGTGGCTAGAGCAGCTGAGGATCTGCATTTAACTGCAGTTTAAATGAACGCGAATAGCCACAGGGACGCAGCGGCCCCCTGGCCCGGCAGTGCAGGCGTCGGGCCTCGGTGTGAGCTATGCTCGGCAGCCTCGTGTCTGTGGCCCGTTTCTCTGGCAGGAGGGTCTGACTTTATGCCTCTGCCCAGACCTCCCAGGGGTTATATGTCTCTCGCCTCTGTCTTTTTTTTTTTTTTAAAGATGTTAGTTACTTATTTTTAGAGAGAAGGAAAGGGAGGGAGAAAGAGAGGGAGAGAAACATCAATGTGTGGTTGCCTCTTGAGCACCCACCACTGGGGACCTGGCCCGCAACCCAGGCATGTGCCCTGACTGGGAATCAATCCAGCAACCCTTTGGTTTGCAGGCCAGCACTCAATCCACTGAGCTACACTGCCAGGGCTGTGTCCTATTTTTTTTTTTTTTTAAGATTTTATTTTTATTTTTTAGAGAGAGGGGAAGGGAGGGAGAAAGAGAGGGAGAGAAGCAATGTATGGTTGCCTCTCACATGGCCCTCATGGGGACCTGGCCCGCAACCCAGGCATGTTCCCTGACTGGGAATCGAACTGGGACCCTTTGGTTCCCAGCCCGTGCTCAATCCACTGAGCTACACCAGCCAAGGTGTCCTATTTTTTTTAAAGCTATTCCATCTCAATCTGGGTGCTATGATTAATTGATAAATTATCTGCCTGTCATCCACATATAAAGGAATGACTTCACAGGGCCACTGGAAGGGTGGAACGTAATGACACTTGAAAACACCCACCTGTGCTGGGCCTGTCGGTGCTGGGCAGGAGTGACCAGCCCTGTCATCCACGCTGGGATGCTGTTGAGAGTAAAGGGGGCACTGTGACTAAGTGTGCCTGGAGAGTAAGCATAGACCCAGGCAAACCGAACTTGTGGTTGCCCAAGTGTTAGGCCAGTGGTAACGAGGATAGGAGCTGTAGTGATGTTCCGACGTCCTAGACCTTGATGAAGAAGTTGTGCTGTTTGGGGCAGAAGCCTGGGTCCCCCCAAACCACACTTCCATGCTGCTTGGTGCAGGTGACGTAAGCTCTCTGTGCCTTGGCTTCAGTGTGGAGGAGGGAGGGATCTCATCCAGGGGAGAGGGCCCCGGAGCCCCAGAACTGGTCAGGGCCTTGGTAAGCATCCTCAGGTTTACCTCTGGTGGTAATGGGGAAGTAACACTGTCCCCGGGCCCTCGGACAGTGCTGGGAAGGGTCAGACATGTTGTCCCACCTCCCCCTCAGAGTCACAAACCGGAGGGAGGTGGAGAGCCGGAACCCGGGCCCCGAGTCCAGTGAAGCACGGCAGAAATTTGCAGGAGCCAAAGCCATCTCGTCTGACATGTTCTTCGGGCGGGAGGTGGATACCGAGGTAAGGAGAGTTGTGTGCCCTGAGGCTAGAGGCGGCGGGTGGAAGCAAGACCTCCCCCCTGCTGCTGGCTGCGGCCTCCGCATGAGGTGGCGGGGCCAGAAGACGACCAGGCCTTTCCTTTCCTTCGCCACAGTACGAGGCCAGGTCTCGGCTGCAGCAGCTCTCAGGCAGCAGTGCCATCAGCTCTTCCGACCTCTTTGGGGACATGGATGGAGCTCACGGAGCAGGTGGGCGCCAAAGGTGTGGTGGGCACCAAGTGAGACCAGTGAGCAGAGCCGGAGGGCCCAGTGGACGGGGCAGAGCACCCTGCAGGCCTCTGGGTCACCCCGTCCCTTGCTGTTACAGGTAGTGTTTCACTGGGGAATGTGCTCCCCACAGCTGACATTGCCCAGTTTAAGCAGGGTGTCAAGTCTGTGGCTGGGAAGATGGCTGTGCTGGCCAATGGTGTGATGAACTCTTTGCAGGTAAGGCTGGGGCTGCTTGACCAGGGGTGGGAGGGGCCTAGAGTAGTGCCTGGAGGTTGGCCGCCTCCACCTTCACATCCAGACAGTGTTACTGGGAGCCCCTCGGTCCGAGAGAGCATTTGCTTTTCCTGGAGGGCAGCTTCCTTCCTTTGAGTTCAGTACCAGGCCGGGCCTGTCCCTGCAAAGATGTCCTGTCTGCACGGGTGCCCCCTAGCCTTGTCTCCTGTGCTACTCTCCCCCTCCCCAGCTTCCCTGAGATTAGGCAGGGCTTCCCCCTTGGGGTCGGCCACAGCCCCCTTCCCGAGGCACAACGTAGTATCAAACAGTCCCTGCCATGTGAGACTGGGCGCCCCCGAACCCACTCCCCTCTTCCCAGTCCTGCCTGGGGTGGGGTGTTGGTGCAGGGCGCCCCTGCTGGGCAGCTGCTGCGGGTCAGAGACGCTGACTTTGTTTTTCCCTCCTCGTTTCCAGGATCGTTATGGTTCCTACTGATCCATGCTTCACAGCTCAGGCATATGTTGACAGCAGCGAAAACCACGTGGTCACCAGGCCAGGGCTGCCTGCCGTGTGGAAGCTGGGGAGGAATTGTTACTTACACGTGTGGTGTGTGACTGGGTGGCTTTGAGGATCTCTGGTGAGGGGTGGGCGGTACCAGCCCTTGACCTCTGCCTGTAGATCGAGCCCTCTATTCTCCTCCCTCATACCCTCTCCCCGTGTGCTCGATTTTTGTCCTTCCAGTCCTGCTCCTAATGCTGCTGCTCACTTGTCCCACCACAGTGGGAGTGAGGGGAGGGCACCTCCTCAGGATGGCTCAGTCCGGGTCCAGCCTTCCCCGAGTAGGGAAAGTGGAAAGTATAAGGCTCTTTGCCGGCTCTAGGATCCTTCCAGGTTGTCTGGGGGTTTGGCCCCCACCCTCTGGAACCAGCGGGGAGGTCTAGGAGGCATTCTGTAGACCAGCCCCCAGAGGAGGGAGGCTCTGGACTTCCTGCTGCTGTTGCTGCTCCAGTGGCCTCTTCTGGGCCCCAGGAGAGGGCAGGGAAGGGGACGGACCTTCGTTTGGGCCTTACTAAGGGCTAGAAACTTCACCTGGTACCTGAAGGTTTCATTTGGGATCAGACTGGAGGCCCGAGTGATGATCTGCCCCACCACCCCTTTTCACAGTGGTCACCTGGAGGATTACTTTTCCTCCTGGGTGTCTCGGAGTCCTTCCTTACCATCCATATGGACCACAGGACCCTCTTCCCCCTCCTGAGACTGTCCTTCCCGCCCCCCGTTTGGTGGCCATGGTGTCTCATCTGCCCTGTGGTGTCCTGCTGTGGATGCTGTGAACACAATGCTGGCCAAGGAAGCAGAGGACGTGAGGGACAGAAGCAGACTCCTGGGCTTAGGGGGCCTGGACAGCACCCCACCAGTGAGCTTGATGTGCCTACAGAACTGGAGCTGCAAGCCTCACCCTGGCCGCTGGGCCACGCACTGTGTCATCCTCGGTGCCATCGTCCTCTGCCACCCGGCAGTCTGGGCCTGCCCCAGCCCCCGTGGGTGAGGGTTGGCCTCCCAAGCAACACAGACCACTCTTCCCACCATCCCCTCCCCGCAGAGGGACTTGACTTTTCTTTCTGGACTGTTTGTATTGAAACACAACGGTGTCAAATAAAGCCCCAGCAGGGCCCTGGGCCCCTGTTGGTCTGAATGAAGTAGTTCCTCTCTGGATCCTGCCTCACTGTCTGGGCTCCCACCGATAGGGGTAGGGTGTCGGTGCCGAAGCGGCGGGCACTTTGTCCAGGACCTCCAGCTTGTCTCTTCTCTGAAAGCCAAAGTCCCCTGGCTCCTCGGCCCTGTGCTGCCTCGAGGTCCGGTGCAGCCTCGACCTCACCACCCTGTTGCACGCGGAGGAAAGAGCTGGTATTAGTTGGCCCTTTAACTTGTCCACGGAGCCACGTGGCTGTGGGCAGGCAGGCAGCAGCAGCCCTGCACCTGATCTAATAGGCCTGACGGGGTGTTAGTAGTAAAATACACAGACCTTCAGGAACCCTTTTAAATCCAGGAAAAAAGGATGTGTACGTGTGTGTATAAACCCCTGGCTCTCCCCTATAGGGACTCTTGGAACATCCACCACTGTAGGGGGTGTTGGGGTGCAGTTGGAAACCATCAGCCTGAAAGTGGGTGGAGGGAGCTATGGGAACGCTACTAAGCCAGTGATTTCCAAAGTATGGATCTGGGACTTCCAGCTTCGGAGTGGTGTGAGTGTTCACAGTCCAGATTCTGCGCCCTCTTCGAAGCTGGAGTTTGGTAATTTGCACTGTAAACAGAGTCCCCAGGTGATCCTGATGCACACCAGGATTTTCCAATTACTTCTAGATTAGTTGGAAGCTGGATCTGTTCGTGGGCCTGGAGTCCTCTCCATGTTCCTGGAGTTTGGCAGGTCTGGGACGCCCAGGCCTGGCCTGGCACGACGGGGCTGTGTGGTCACTCCAGGGGGCTGGTTTGGGCAGGGATAAACCCAGGAAAATGTGTGTCTGGTGGCGGTGACCTTCGGCTTTGCTTCAGAGGAGGCAGCCTGCTCCGCTTGGGTCTCTGGGTCGGTTTTACTTTCTGGGGGACCCCTGCCCAGTTCAAGGACAATGAAAACCACTCGTCCTTGCCTTCCTCCAGTCTTGGCTGGAGGCTTGTCCTCCTCAGGCCTGTGTTCACAGCTGCGTCCCCACTGCCCTAACCGTGAGCAGGTGCTTGGCAAATGTTCAATGAAACTGGCTGGAAGGTTCTGCAGTGCTGACCTTCTGTGGCCAGAGTCTTTAAAGTTACAGGAGCCTGGCCTGGAACTCCCTGAGCTTGTTTTCTGAAGGCCCACCAGGCGGGGAGCCCCTGTCCTGGGAAAGGCAGTGAGTGCTGGAGGTGAGTCCCTCCGCTCCTCCAGGCAGGTCTCCGGGCTGAGCGGTCCTCTGGCCCCACCTCCTGGAAAAGCTGGGACTTGGCACCAAAAACCCGAACTCACCCCTTCCCTCCACCCCTCCTCAGTCTGTGGGTTTAGACTCACCACTTAGCAGGCACAAGGGACTTTATTCATTTCACATGTAACTCGTAGACACAGGAGGCTTGAAGCAGTCTTTGAAAGGGAAATGGTCTTGCCCACCCTTCATCCCACCATGGCCAGTGGCCGTTTCTCCAGTACAAGGCCACTGTGATTATGTCCTCCCCTACTTGCGTCATGGGTGTCACCCCCCTGAGCATGCAAGGCCCTGCGTGGCTATTCCTGGAGTTGCTGTGAGATGAACCTTATGTGGCGACTGTCAGCAGAAGGCGACGCCAAGTCCCTTCCCGGTGGCCTCAGTTCAGTGTGCTGTCAGCCTGGGCCTGACTAAAGTGCAAGGGCTGACAAGGACAGGGAGACTAGCTAACTCTCCGTCACCCCTTGGGTTGCCTGATAGCAGAACCCCTCCAGCAGGTCTTGGATTGGGGCTGTTATGTGGCCTTTTCACCGGCAGAGGGCAGCGCCGCACAGGCAGAAGAGTTGGCGGGAGGAGGAAGGAGCAGAGCACAGGGTGTGGTAGACGGGCCCTCTGAGCCCTCAAGTCTCGGACTCGTCTGTCTCTTCCGTGGAGCCATCGCTCTCTGCATCCACTTTGCGGGCATGGTGGAGGGTTCTCCAGGAAAAGCCAGCCCGGTGAGGGGTCCGGGAAGGCAGGCAGCTGGCCTCTGGACTGGCAGTGACCGAGTTGACCAGGTCTGGGATCTGGGCCAGCCTGAAGGAGGAAAGAAGCCCAGAGGGCAGCAAGCTGCCTCCCGTCCAGAGACCAGGACCTCCACACTCACTCCTGCATTTGAATGAGACCATGGGCTACATTCCCAAGGGACTCAGAGAGGATACCTCAGACCTGTGCTGGCCCCTAAACCCTCCCCTGCCTGATGGGAATGTTACGGACACGCAGTGTGTGAGCCCACCACGGGGCACTGCCATGGCCAACGGAGGTCTGCCCCCACAAGGGGGCAGCACCTTCCCACTTCACACTTACAGTCGCTCCAGCTCCTCATCCATGGCTGGGTCATGCATCAGGTCCCCTTTGTCAGGCAGAGCTCCTACGAGGTAATTGGGGGGGCACAAAACTTAATGTGAGGGTCCTTCAACCAGGCTCTGGTCAGACAGCTCCATTCCCAGCAGATGCCTCTGTGCCCCTTACCGTCATATCTGCCTATTTGGGCTGATGTAAGATGGGGAACAGCTTTTAAGAGAAATTTAAAAGGAATGCTATCAGGGCAGAGAGTCTTGGGTACTGCTGCATAAATGTAACGTTTATAACATTTTATAGTCCTGCTGTCTACCCCACCCCCACCCTCAACCCCAGCTTGGGGCAGAGACCACAGCTAAGGAGTCATCCCCAAACCTCAAGGTCACTGCTCAGACAGCGATCCCCTTCCAAGACTAGATGGTGGGCTGTGCGCTGGTGTGGGGGGCGGGGGTTAGTCCTTCCTTGAGGCTCCCCAGTACTGGCTGAAGAGGAGCCAGAGATACAGGATGTGGCCCAGGCTAACCACAAAGACTTCCAGGGAGGGTTTGGGGTGAGGTGAGGAGGCTGGTCAGGAGCAGACCAAACTCTCTTTGGCATGGCCGAAGCCACCAGAAGGAGAGCTGTCCCATCTCTGCTGCCACACATCTCTCTCCTCTGGCTTCCTCAGCCGTGAACTAAGGGCATCAGCTCTTTCATTCCTGGGGGAAGGGAGAGGGGAAGAGTTGCGGGCGCTCCGTGGAGCCCTTGACAGCGGGAGGGAGGGCAGAGCAGAAGTTTGCCCACAGAAAGACTCTCACCAACAAACTGTGCAGAGGGAAGAGCTGGCTGGCGGTCAGAACCTAGGTCTGGGGATCGACAAGGCTGGTCTCTACATGGCCTCAATCTTAAAATGACCCATCAGGCACTAGTTCAATTCCAGACTTTTCCAAACACTTCTCAAAGGGTGCCTCCCCGTTCCTTTTGCTCTAAGTTAGTGGTTTTCAAACTGTGTGTCCTGGAACCCTCTCATTTTGAGGTTGCCTTGATGACTAAAGGAGCAGGCTGAGAACTGGCTGCAGCCAGGGGCTTCCAGCTCCCCGTTTCGCACACGGAGCCGCAGGTGTGGGCAGAGACCAGACGCTTCTCTCTCCCACCCCGCCCAGCACTAGCGCTCTGGGAGGTGGTCGGCCGAGTGACTGTCCCTTCAAAGGCCCTGGAAATAGTGAGGGCATGCGGTCAGTCCAGGCGGTGACTCAGATGCTAGTTAGCTTTTCCTTTTCCTGCCTAGTGGCTGTGATTGGTGGGAAGGAAGGGAGGGTGGTCAGTTCCCTAGGAGTGTGAAGGGAAACCTAAGCAGATTCTCACCTGCCACTCCCTTGCTCTTGACTTCTGACTCCTATTTGTCTCCTTTCTATCCTGGTCCAGCCAGTGACCTCGGCTGCCAGCCTCTCTTGGTCCCCAGACCTGTGCATGCCCCAAGCACGGACTCAGAATAATGGCTGCCAGGTGGCACCAGGGCTGCCTGGCCCTCAGTCAGTCCTGCTAGGGGCGTGTGCCTGTGTGCCCCAGGGCACCCCAGCAGGCTCTATGCTGCGTCAGACCTAAAGCATCTAGGCCGGCATTGGCCTCCTGTGGCTGGTTTCTAGCCAATGTTAAAGTTCCTTCCTTTGAACCCATTCCCTCAACTGGCAGAAGGAAGGAGAACATGGGTGTCTCTTCTTTGAGACTCAGGAACCTGGGATTCCCAGCACACCTGGATACCTCAAGGAGGGAGACAGACAAGAATCGCTCAAGCTCCCCTGGATGGTGACCTGGAGGCTCCTCCCGAGGAGAGTGGCGGGTGTGGCAGGGGACTTGGGGGGCGGTGAGTGGCGACGGCCAACCAGTGTGAATGAAAGGATGGACAGAAAAACCTGGGCCAGTGCAGGCCTCCCTTCGTGCCCTTTCTGATCCCTTCCAGATTAATCAGATTTTTTCCACCTGGGAAAAGGCCTCCCCAGAAACACTTTTGTCCTGTTTACAAATGGATCCAGGGCTTTTTGATACATAATCTCCAGAGCCCCTGAGTAAATAGCCCTGTGTCAGCCAGGCCACGCCCGCAGACAGACCCAGGGGCTCTGTGGGGAGGGGCGGGGCGTGCCCCTGCCACAGTGCTTCATGTTGGGGCAGGGCCGTGGGCGGGGAAGGCTGTCCCTCCCTAGGGGGCGTGAGAGGCCTAAGAGGGTCCAGTCTTGCGCTCTGCACATTCTGGCTCCCTGGGCCGCAGAGTCCGGCCCTGAGAGGTCACGGCAGAGACGGCAGTGCCTCTTCCTCACAGGGCCACTCTGTCAAAAGAGGCCAGAGGAGGCCGGCCACAGCCAGTGCTGGCTTACCTAGGGCTTGGCTGGTTCCGTGGTGCTTTGAGAGAGCCACAAGGAATCCATAGAAGGTCAGTCTCTGAACGTTGCCTAGGACCTCTCTGACGACAGCGGGGGGCGGGCAGCTAGGAGAGCGAGCACAGGCCAGGTTCGAAGACGTTCGCATCTGAATATCATCCCTCCCTCCACACCTTCAGGCCTGAAGGGTGCTGAGACGAAGGGACCAGACTTTCCCGGGGCCCCAAGGCCTGGGGGAGCATGGTGAGATGTCCAGGAGCAAGGCCTTGACTGTGAACGTGAAGGGCTGGCAGGTTCACCAACTGGTGCTTTTACAAGGAGGAAGTAGGGAGGGGACGGGGAAGTGGCAATAGGTAACAGACAGCCTCCTCTAGAAAGAAGCCAGCAGTGGCTGCTCTGTCTCTCAGTGGACTTTGTGCCACCCAGGAGGGCAGCTTCACGTCCCTCTCTGTCGAGTGAATTCTTTATACAGTGAACGTTTCTCCCTCCCTCCACAACGTGAGGGCCAGTCTGCCTCCCGAAAAGGAGAGGGGCCAAGCGGGTCGGTACCACGGCCTTGCCCAGGGGAAGGCAGTCCTCCCCAAGTGAGCGGCCTGGTCTGGGGGCAAGCGGCACAGCTCCGATTTATACTGTGACCCTAGACGCCCTGGGCCAATCAACAGCCTGCTAGAGGTCTGCTCCAGGGCCGCAGCCCACCTGTAGGGTCCCTGGGTCCCCCTTCTCACCTGTACTTGTGCCGGTCACACAAGCTCTCCAGGCGCTGGTAGAACAGCGAAGCCTCGACTCCCTCCAGCATGCTGGTCTCACCCAAGGCGGGCCGCTGGCGGTGCTGCCCGCTGGAAGACGTCGGCACGACCACCGTGTTGGGGCTCTTGCCTGACAGAAGGTCCTGGTAGACGGCAGCCACACTCTCCAGGAACTCTGGGGCGGAGGGGGCAGGGGTCAGGCAGGGAGGGCAGACTCCATCCCCTCTCTGTGTCTTCCCTTCTGCTAGCTTGGCTCCACGCCAGCGTCAGTGCCTGGGACATGGCGCGCCGGGGGCTGAGCCCTTAACCTCGTGTGACCACCACACTCGTGGGAGATGACACGGCCGTGTTTCAGCTCGAAAGTCCCCTCCTCTGGGCAGCTGTTCCTGGACCAGGTGAGATCCCCGTCGCTACTCGCACAGCACCCTGTACGTGTGCATAGCACTATCCAGTGATGAATTTTGTGAGTAACTGTTTGCTCACTCTGTCTCCTGGCTGGCCCGGGAGATCCCCGGACAAAGGCAGGCACCATGCCACCCTCCCTGCCCCAGCACCTGGCACATATTAAATGGCTGTAAATGTTCTTTAAAAAGTGGAGGCATGCACGTTCCCACTGGTAGGCCCCATCACCTGAGGCCACCTGCCTTTGTGACTCAAGACTGCATGTTGGAACACTGGCTCAGTTGGTTGGAGCGTCGTCCCATAACCGAAAGGTTGCAGGTTCAATTCTCGGTCAGGGCACATGCCTTAGTTGTGGGTTTGATCCCAGGTCCAGGTGTGTACGGGAGGCAACTCACAGATGTTTCTCTCTCTCCCTTCCCCTCTTTCTAAAAGTAATGAAAAGTGCCCTGGGGTGAGGACAGAAAAAAGCAAGCAAGCAAGCATGTTGGAATACCGGTGTGGAAGAGAAAGCCTGCAAGCTGAGAGTTTATCGAACATTTGGAATTGTTTTTGAATTCTGTAGTCAAGGCGGTGATAGTGAGCAGTGACTCTGGGCCCCTCTCACCACCGACTGACGCCCGCGGCTGTGCAGCAGTGACGCTCAGGCCCAGCGCCACTGCGAGAGGGGCGCCTGGGGAGGCAGCCAGGGGAAGCGTGCTCCCGAACTCGGCCGCTCCTCCTCTAGGCCCAAGAGCTTTAGAGAAACGGGAAACAAATGCCCAGAGCTGTGAAGAGCCGGCGGGAAGACCCAGGCCCCAGGTCCTGCCTGACCAGGCCAGTGGGCTGCCATCAGGAAAACAGAATGTCGTGTCTGAGGGAGGCCAGGGCTGGCTGCACCACTGGTTGGCAAGAAGTCCATGTCCAGACTCCAAGGACAGCCTTTTGTTTACTGGAAGAGCTCATGTGAAACAAGTTTGTTTGTGGACGCCGTCCGCAATTTTAAACCCAACTCCGTCTGCCACTGCATGTGAGCTGCTGTGCATTTGCGTTTATTCGCCTGTTTTTTTTTTTTTTTAAAGATTTTATTTATTTATTTTTTTTTAGAGAGAGGGGAAGGGAGGGAGACAGAGAGGGAGAGAAACAGCAATGTATGGTTGCCTCTCACATGGCCCTCACTGGGAACCTGGCCTGCAACCCAGGCATGTGCCCTGACTGGGAATCGAACTGGGACCGGTTGGTTCCCAGCCCGCGCTCAATCCACTGAGCTACACCAGCCAGGCCTATTCACCTGTTTTAATTCCTCCTGAGTCCAGAGGGGGTTTAAGGGCGCAGCTGGTGTGCACTGGGGAGTGTGAGGCAGGACTGGTGTGTGCTCACACACACGAGGCCGGGCCCGGGCCGCCCTCGGACGGCAGTGACCAGCAGAGCCCTCTGTTCACGCTGCGGCTCCACCGCTTGTGAGAGCTGCTGCTTGCCTCCATGAGCTCATCTCTCACGGCGGAGCCCCCGACCTCCGGGGCGAGGACCAGCACCAGTCCAGGCCTGTCAGGAACCGGGCTGCACAGCAGGAGGGGAGCTTGGATTTAACGTGCCTGATTCGTCCTGAAACCATTCTCCTTCCCCGGTCCATGGGACAACTGTCTTCCACAAAACTGGTCCCTGGTGCCAGGAAGGTTGGGCACTGCTGTCTTAAAGGACCAATCTCTTAGGGCTGTTGTAAGGATTAATGGCCTCAGTGCTCTGCCAGGCACACAGCACGTTTCTGATCGATACTGAACTCATGGGGCATTGTTACAATGGCGTGTGCTGTCGTCGTTGTTGTCATCATCACGCAGTGCGGACTTGCCGCAGTGCTGGCGGTGCTTTTCCACATCTGGAGGACGCTGAGGAAGTCGGTGCTGCACACGGAGTCTTGTGGCCGCCAGCGAGGAGAACGGGACCCTTCCGAGTTGAAGCACACCACAGAAGGAAGTGCGCGAGAGAGACGCGTGTGCGGGCACAAGGTGGAGCGGGCACAGGGTCGGAGAGGGGCATGTGTTGTGACAGGAGCCACGTGGGCCCTGGAGACTCTCACCTGAGTAGTAAAACTGGATCTGGAAGGCCAAGAGGAAATCTGAAAAAGACATCAGGCAGTCCACGGCGTCATCCATGAGCACAATCCTGAGGGGGAAAGAGAGAGAGAGAGCGTGCCATTCCTGGGGCTCTAGTCTCCCTTGGGGCAGCAAGACATTGAGAGAAGGCCCCCCAAGACAAGTTCCTCCCAGCCACCTCACGGCTTCATCGGTGAGGCTCTGCCACCAAACTGAGCTGACCACACTCCCAAGGGCAGGCTCCCAGTTCTGTCCCTGTGTCACCAGCTCGTGGATGGGGCGCAAGGAGGGAGGAGAGGGGGCTGGGCAGCAAGGAGACGGTACAATTGCAATGCAGCCAAGACCTCTTTTCACAGACTTCAGCAGTAAACGCTTTCATCCCACAGTGAGGGCTGTTTAGTTCGGAATAAATGCAGCTGATCAGAAGAGGCAGAAAGAACAGCCGAGAGGTCTCAAAGGGTCTTGGCAATGGTGCTGGGATTCAACAGGCTCCCGAGGACCAGAGGAGCCGCCGGCACCTCCAACCCCAGAACACAGACGGCAGACAAGGGACGAGGGTACCGAGCTCCTGGGGACTCTGCACTTGAGAGGGCCAGGAACACGACGCGCCCCGTGGCATCATGGCGGGCACTCACAAGTTGGCTGCCTCCTGGTTTTTCCTCTCTCTAGTTCCTCCCACTGCACACACACCCCACAGGGAAAAATGAGTGTTCATACTCTCCTCAGGGCTGCCTCAGAGAGGGGACAGGAGGGGAGGACATGGGCACTTGCTGGACTCCGTCCAGGTGCCAGGCAGGGTGCCAAGCTCATCTACTGCAAGGGCGCTGGGACCCCAGTCTGTTTCTGATGGGGCCCGTCTGGCTTTATCTTTACATTAAAAAAAAAAAAAAGGTTTTATCTTTCTCTCTTGTGTATTTTTCTAAATCTCTCCCCACATCGCAGAGTTACAGGGTCCCCAAGCTGGCAGCCGTATCAGCCCCAGAAAGAGCCGGCACCGCTAGCCTGGGGGAAGGGGCTTTCCAGAGAATGTAATGTGGGCGATCCCCTGGAGTTTTTCAAGGCAGATGGCCCCGTTTCAGTTCCCTTCCCAGAGTGAGGATGGTTCCTGCATCTAGTCTTTGGTGGTGACAGTGGTGACAATGGACACAGGTGCACCACTTATTGAGTGCCTGCTTCCTGGCGGGCACGGCATCAGGACTCTGACCTGTGCTAAGTTTTTCCCACGACAGTGAGGTCGGACTCGTCACTAGTCCCACTTCACAGGTGAGGAGGCCGAGTCTCAGCGATGTTAACTGCTCAAGTCACAGAGCTGGAGAGCTTGCTGGACTGCAGGTCACGTGCTTTCCATTACGTCACACTGCCTCTTTTAAAATAGAGCGTAAACACTCACCTATATTTCTTAGTTTCTGTGGATAATTTCTATTCTTGATTTTCACCTATATCTGAAGGCCTATCTGTTTCTCATGTATCTCTTGGAGAAGAAAAAAACTGCCCCAACTACCAAGAGTTGAACATTAAAATTCTAGCTGGAAAAATTCAAGGCCAGAGGGTGTGAAGACGCAATGCTGCTGAGGCCCACAGGAGGGCGCCCTGGTCCCTCCATTAGTGGTTCCTGGGACCAAGAACTGAGCCAGAGGAGAGTAGTCACTCCTGTTTCTCATAAAGGCAAGCAGAAAGGAACAGAGAGGGCTCAAAGCCCAGATTCTATCTGCAAGGCCGGGACAGGCGAGAGAGGCCGACGACGGGCAGAAAGTGAGCTCTCCCTGACTGCGGAGGGGGGAAGAGCCACCGACACCTCAAAGCGTTTCCATTCCCGGCTCAGCAGAGCAGTCCCTCAGGAGAGGAGCCGGTGACCTTTCCTTCCTGCCGCACTCCCAGGACAGCTAAGAACCCGAATGGCCTGAAGTTAATTACTAAGGAAGAGCGCCAGGCTGAGAACGTCCCGAGCAGGAAACCACGAAGGGGAGCCACAGCCTTTGAAGATGCTCCTCAGCTTCTCTTGTTTATCGCCAACCTGGACCCAGTGCTCCCGTTTATAGCGTTTATCTCCATTTACTATTTCCTAATTTATCTGTTTGTTCATTTATTTATGCTGCAGTACAACTCAAACACCATAAACCCACCCTTTGGAAGTGTGCACTGTTCTCAGCGTACTCACAGAGCTGTGCAACCACCCCCACAGCTGACTCTGGACGTCCCAGCTCTCGCAGGCCAGTGCGCTCCTGAGACAGGCCCTGCACACTCCGGGGCTGTGAAGGCAGCTCCCAGCGGCAGCAGCGCCCCCTCTCAGCCACAGAGAGGACCAGAAGCAGCACACAGGGCCCGCCCCCCACACAGCCTCAGAACTGGCCTGCAGGCTCCCATCTGGGGCCGTGCTCGACTGCGAACTTTAGCACCCTCTTCAAGATAGGCACCTAGGGGCAGAGGGCCCGGGGCCCACCAGCGTAAGGGTGGTGGTCTTGACCCCTGCTCCTTCGTGGGCTGAAACTTACAGCGGCCAGGTGGGACCAGCAGGCTAGCTGGGGGAGGGTGACAGTGGCAGGGGCTTTCTTTCCGAGGGACGTGTAGCTGGGTCCCAGCAGCATGTGTGAAAAGGATGAGGGGTTTTCTTGATTGCAAGCAGTGAGACGCTGCCGGAAAACCCACTTGGATCTTAGCTTTTGTTACCAGCGATACCCCCACTACCCTGTTCAGCCAGAAACCGGGAGCCCTCCTGACATCCTGGGAACTCCTTTGCTTGCCCACCCACATCAATCAATCACCAAGTCCTATCAGTCCTACCCCTGACATTTCTCTTGTATCCGTCTACTTTCCTCCACGGCCACCATCCTATCCACCTCTACCGCTTTAAAAGAGATTCTTTTTACTTACTGATTTGAGAGAGAGAGAAACATCAATCTGTGGTTCCACTTATTTATGCATTTGCTGGTTGATTCTTGTATGTGCCCTGACTGGGGATGGGACCCATGACCTTGGCGCCTCATCGGGAGCCTGTGCTAATCGGCCGAGCTGCCCCACCAGGGCTCCACCTCCAGCTCTTTTTCCTGGCCAACTGGACGATCTCTTCCCATTTACTGCAACCACTTTGGCCTGCTTCTAATCGAGTAGCCATACTGGGGTCAGAAAGATCTTTTTTAAGATGCAAATTTGACCATTTTACGACTCACAGGCTCCCATCGCCCTTAGAGCAGAGTCCCCCATTCCTACATTCCTAGTCACAGGCTCCATCCTCTGCCTCCCCCCTGGCTCCTGGCTTGGCTTCCTGAGGCCACAGGCGGTGACCCTCCCTACACTCCAGCCGCACCGACCCTTCCTCAGGCTGCAGACGGGCCAGTCCCCCTACCTCTAATGCCCCTGCCTGCCTTCAGGCCCCTTTCCTCGCCCACCCGACACCCACTCACTCTGCAAGGTTGCAGCCCACACAGCACCTCTCTGGGGACCCTTCCGTATGCCAGGCCGGGGTCGGCCCCCTGCTACAGGCTGGCACCATTCGTTCTCTGCTACGTCCTCACACTGTGCACACGTGTCTGTGCCCAAGGACTGCGAGATCAACCAGGCGACGACGCTGCCTCTCTGCTGCCCGACCCCAGGGTCCAGCATGGTGCAGGGCACAGAGCCGTCACTCAGTACATGTCTGTTGAGTGCAGGGAAGTATGAACAAATGAGTAAGAACGGCCATAGTGCCCTTCCTTTTCCCCTGGCCAGGGGACGTCTGGACACTATATGCAGCTGTGGGCAGTCCACTTAAGAGGAATAAACCAGAGCCATGGCATAGGGGTCAGAGTAGTGCAGAGTCTGCTGACCTTGATATCGATGACTACATTTAGTCTAAGGAGGTGAGAGCTGAGATCTGAGTTTTGAAGGGCTGCCTCTGAGGGGATGTCACAGGGATCTGGTGTCCGGCTCTAGAAGACTTTTTCAAGCTTCTCAGCTCTGGGACTGTGGCTGCTTTGTGGAGTGAGCCTCTTGTTTCTGGAGCTATCCAAGCAGAAGCTTCCCACGAGTATGAAGGAGCTCTGCCAGCCCTGCCAGTACCGTCCCAAGTGTGGACAGAACTAAGGGCTTCTTCCGGTGGCCAGCCTGGCTCTGCCGGGGAAGACGTCTGCTGTCTGGAGCACTGTGGTGACAGAAAAGTCTAGAACACTTAGAGAGAGCAACCGTAGAAACATCACGTGCTGCACCACCCATCTCCAAACCAACTCTGCACTGCAGGGAAAGGCAGGAAGGGGGCTTTCCAGGCCTGTCTTTGCCTTTGGTGACAGGGACATACCCCACAGACAGCTAGTGCCTTCACCCTGAACTCAAACTTGTCCCCATGCCCAGAGGCCTCAAGAAGGACTCTCTTGGAGAGGAGGTCATCCACACGTGCTGTTTTCCAGTTGATGGCAGTTGGCTCAACACCCCTTCCTGCCAGAGGCCTTGGCGAACGTGCCAGCTGCTGCTGACACCTGGAGGAGCCGGCCGCCCCGGCTTTGAAGTGCAGCCAGCGTGGAGCTACTGCCAACGGGAGTCTGTACAAATCCGTCAGGTCGCGGAGGGATCCTTGCAGGCCGTGCCTCCAGGCCAGAGAGAGGGGCTCTGGGGGAGAAGTGACGGTGCTTTAGTCCAGGCTGGCTCTGGGCAGAACCACGGGAAGGGTGGAGTCCGGCCGGTGACTGCATGGAGAGAGAGCACTTGGCAGGGTCCGAGTAATCCTGAGGGGCTGGCCGTTCTCGCCCTCCCTCGCTGACCCACAGCAGCTGGGGTGGGCTGGCTACTGGGGGGTATGTGGGTGCCCAGGAAGCAACAGCTTCCAGGCTGAACCCACTGACTGGCCAATTTCTTATTCGCCCCTAAGGGTCAGGGATCCTGGTCTAGTGGCTTGAGCTGCACCCATTTCCTGGAGTTCAGGGTCTGCAGCCCTGGGATCAGATCCCAGCTCCAGTACTCAATGGCCAAGTTACTTTTCTCTCTGAGCTACAGTTTCCTCATTTGTAACAAGGAAAGATAATCATCATTCCTGTTTCCCGGGATGTGTGTGCAGAGTCAATATGATGATGTACTGTACCTAATGCATAATGAGCACTCAAAGTAAGTGTAAGGTAGCTTGTTGAAGGTGCTGGAAGAGCTCAAAATAGCAAAGAAAAATATAGCTCAGAGGAAGTAAGTGCTGCCAGCACCCAACTGGGCAGAGGCTGTGGGGCGGAAGCTATCTTGTTTCGAGTCCACTGCTGGGGGTAGCCAGCCCCAGCCGGGGCCAGAAGGAAGAGCCACCTTCCATGCCTGCTTGGCTGGTCGGGGGTCACGTGACCAATGTTCTTCAGGAGTGCAGCTGGAGGGTGTCCCAGGTCTGTTTGGGCTCACAGTGCATCTCTGCACTCTGAACGTCAGAGCTCTGAGTGAGAATGACCTGCACTCTGGTTACTTCTCGGGGCGGCAGGGACAGGCTGCTGTCAAGGCTTCCTGGGAGACGCCTCCTTAGGGTGGCCCCTCTTCTGGCCTGGGGGGGGGGCGCCCATGTGCTGCACAAGCTGCCACAGTCCAGGTCCTGCTCTGCCCCGGGCCAGCCTGCACCTCCAGGGGACCCCAGGCGCCACCTGCCACTGGGGCCTCAGAAGCTGGACCCAGAGTGCGGCAGTGAGATGACAAGGGTGGCAGCTACTCTTCGCCAGGGGCTGCCCCGTCAGCACCCTGCGGCCGCCGTTTCCTTTCCCTCTCACACCAGCCCCGCAAGCTGCGCTCAGTGTCTTCACTGAGAACACGGGTTCGGGGAGGTTCCGAAACGGGACCAAGGTCATGAGCTGCAGTTCCCACACAGGCCCCTCGGACTCTAATCAGTTCCTAGACCACCTGCAGCTGCACCGGCGGGGAACAGCGGGCTCTGGGCTCTCCAGTGGCCTTGTCACCTTCCTGCCCCTCTCGCAGTTTGTTAGCAGTGCAGAGCCACCGCCCTCAGGAGGGCTGGAAGCTGAGGTCCCAGTGATGTTCCTGCCAGCAGACAGCTCGGAGGGCCCAGTTCACCACTTAAACCCATTCCTGGTCCCTCCAAGGAGCCTCACAGCCAGGGGAGAACTGCTCCGCACTCTTGCGGCGAATCCAGGCACAGCTCACCTCACTGCACTTCACAGGCGCTGCATTCTGTACAAATGGCAGGCAAGATCCTCCACTAGTAAAAGGATTATGACTTGCTTTATTGCAATACTTTATTGCAGTGGCCTGGAACTGAACCCGCAATGTCCCCAAGGTGTCCCTGTACCCCTTGGTCCAATGCATGGCTGCGAACTCCTCAAACTCCAGGCCCGCCGGCTTGTTGCATTTCTCTCGGTCATCGGTCATCGCTGCTGAAAGCCTGGCTTCTGCCCAGGTTGCTGACTTCCCCACTGCTTTCCCTCCCGCCGCTCCCCACCTGAACCCGGCCCATCCTCTTTGTTTCAATGAACTGCTTAAAACTTCAGAAAATCACAGAGAGTAACATAACAAACACCTGTGTCCCCATTAGCCAACTCCATCAAACCACAACCTTTTCCACCCTTGCTTCCATTTTTAAAAGCTTTATAAACCACCACAGATGCCATTCCAGCCACACGTGAGCCCCCCCCACCCCGCACTCCTCCGCCCTCCTCCTCAGGGGTCACCTCTGACATTCGGGGGTTCAGCGCGTTTACTGAAAACGGTGGCTACGCATCCCTCTCCCTGTCTTTCTACTGTATGAACCCACACAAATGCCTATATTCTTAAAACATTAGGTAGTTGTTGTTTTTTTTTTTGCTTGATTTCAAATTCTGTGTATCACTCAGTAACTTGGCTTCTTGCAATTCCTTGATGCATGTATACAAGTACGTCCTTGCGTTCACTTCAGCTGCTGTGCAGAATCCCACTCTCTGAAGGTGCCACACTTTGTCCTTTCTCATGCGGGGGACACGCAGTTGTTCCAATGGCAGCTACTGCATACAGTGCTGCACGTGTCCTCACAAGCAGGCACACTTCTGGAACCTTTTAAGATTTGCGCCCATTGCTTCAGAATGACTGGAGAAATTTACATGCCCAGCAGCTTGCGGGAGCTCCAGCGGCTCTGCATCCTCAGCGACACTTGGCGGTCCAACTTCTCCATTTTTGCTAATCTGATGGTGTGAAGTGGTAATCTCGATTTTAATTGGCGTTTCTCTGATTACTAGTGAGTTTGGGCATAAAAATACGCTCACGTGTTTATTGGCTGTTGGGGTTTTCTCTTCCGTGTACTGCCTGTTCATATCTTTGAACTATTTTTCTACTGAGGTCATTTATCTTTTTCTATTGATTTGTAGGTGCTATTTATAAAATATTCTTGAGACTAAAAGTTCTGCAGACTAATCTGTTTTTATATACATAACAAATATCATCTTCTGGTCTCTGGTTTGTCCTTCAATTTATGATTTTTTGGTTGGACAGAAAATTTAAATTCTTAATTCCTTGGTAGTGGAGTGGTTTAGGGTTCAGCACTTTGGCTGCTGCGGCCAGGGTCCCCTTTGCCCTCGGGAAAGTCTCGCTTCCCAGCTGACATTTCTCCTCCCTGTTGACTGCCAGCTCCATGAGGGCAAGGACTTTGTTGTGTCCACTGCTTGGTCCTCGGGCCTGAGAGTGGCAGGCACCCTCAGTGAACAGTGACTGAGTCAAAGAGTGCAATTTTTTTTTTTTAAAGGTTTTTCAGAGAGAGGAGAAGGGAGGGAGAAAGAGCAATGCATGGTTGCCTCTCACATGGTCCTCATTGGGGACCTGGCCCGCAACCCAGGCATGTGCCCCAACTGGGAATCGAACCAGGACCCTTTGGTTCCCAGCCTGCGCTCAATCCACTGAGCTACCGCAGCCGGGCTCAAAGAGTGCAATTTTGTTTGCGGTCAAGTTTATCAATCTCATCCATTGCACTGGGGATTTTGTATCTTGTTTAAGAATTCTTTACCTGGTGGCCATAAAAACATTTTCCTCTATTCTCTTTTTAAGAGTTTTGCATGTCACACTTTGGTCTGTGATCTCTGTGAGACTGACTTCTGACTGTGGCCTGAGGCAAGGGTCTGCCTTCCACTGTGTGGGAAAACATCGGCTCCACCACCACCTGTTGAATCGTTCCTCCTCCCACTGCTCCGCGATACCACCTTTCACATACCGAGTGTCCACACTTGCATGGGTCTGTTCTGGCCTGTCCAGGTGGCCCATTTGTCTGTCCTCACTCTGCTAAAATACTGTTACTTTTGATGGCCTTATAATAACGTCTTGATAGCTAAGAGGGCACGTTCATCTATTCCTAATCTTTTAGGTCCCAAATTCAACATCTCTTCCTCATGGAGAAGCTTTGCACGAGTCCCCAGGTCAGGCTGGGTCTCCTGTTTCCACGTGCTATAGCGCTTGGCGTTTCATTCACTCGTATCTGCTGCTGTCAGTCTGCACGTTCCCTGAGGGCTGGAACAACATCTGTTCTGCTCACTGTCACAGCCCCTCCACGGGCACCGTGACTGGCACATAGCAGGCATTGGGGGAATGAAAGGATGAGGAAGGAAAGGGCGGCGTTTTGGGGCAACGGTGCTACTGTGGGACGGCGAGTCAGATCCAGGGAGGAAAGATACTCCTGGGCGGAGAGATGCTGCAGCAGAGAGGCGTAAAGAAAGACGCCACGAAAGCAGAGGCGCACCCGCAGTGCATGTAACAAATACAATGCTACAGCAGATGTTCAGTGAACGTTTGAAAAATAAATGATAGGAATTAAGCACGCTTCCCATTCACTAATTATGATTTTTAAAAATAGGTACTATGTGGCCCTGGCTGGGTAGCTCAGTTGGTTAGAGCATCAGCCCAATACACCAAGGTTGTGGGTTCAGTTCCTAGTCAGGACACATAAAAGAATCAACCAGCCCTGGATGGTGTAGCTCAGTGGATTGAGTGCGGGCTGGGAACCAGAGGGTCCTGGTTCGATTCCCAGTCGGGGCACATGCCTGGGTTGCGGGCCAGGTCCCCGTGAGGGCCATGTGAGAGGCAACCATACATTGCTCTTTCTCCCTCTCTTTCTCCCTCCCTTCCCCTCTCTCTAAAAATAAATAAAAATAAAAAAAAATAAAAAAAAAAGAATCAACCAATGAATGCAGAGATAAGTGGAACAACACATTGATGTTTCTCTCTTCTCTAAAAAAAAATCAATTAAAATTTTTTAAAAACAAAAATAGGTAGTATATTTTGAGGTCCTCTTGCATTATACATGCATTATATCATTAAATCTAAGAGGCAGGTGCTATTTTTATTTGCATCTTACAGATGGAGAAATCGAGGCTTAGAGAAGTTGCTCAGTGTCACAAGCCAGTAAGTGAGGGAACTGGAATTTGAATCCAGGGCTGTCTGTTTCCAGGAGCTGAGTCTTTCACCCTTAGGAACCAGCTGAGTGACTCTCTTCAATGCGGGTGAACTGCTATGTCTAAAACTAGATTCTTTAGCAGTTTGTGTGCTTTTGAAGCATTGTATATATTCAGCATATAACCATAACAAAGGCAATTTTCCCATCAAACAAACGCTACTCACTAGGGAATCAAGCCTTCAGTGAGAGAGACATGAGTTAAATCAGTGGTTTAATAAGCCCTGCAGGCGATTCTGATGCACAGCTTTAAATCTTCACCCTTGGCGTGCAGCTTTCCATCCCTGTGTCACTGGGGTCAAGAGTGAGTTGCAGGTATGATGGTGCCCTTGGCCCAGCTGGAAGGAGGCCAGAGCCAGCAGACCGGTCACAGGCAGTCCTGTCTTACCCTTCTCTTCGTTACACATTATTTTCTGAGTGTTGTGATGTGAAAAAGGCCAGAAAGTACTGCCTCAGGGCATCTAGGAACTTCTCATTTATATTAAAAAAAATCTTGCTATAGTAATAATACCAACATTATTTTAACAGCAAGAAACATATTTATAGAATGTCTACAACATGCTAAGCAATTTATATATACATATATTTTTAAAAGATTTTATTTATTTATTTTCAGAGAGAGGAGAAGGGAGGGAGAAAGAGCAATGTATGGTTGCCTCTCACATGGCCCTCATTGGGGACCTGGCCCGCAACCCAGGCTTGTGCCCCGACTGGGAATCGAACTGGGATCCTCTGGTTCCCAGCCCACGCTCAATCCACTGAGCTACACCAGCCGGGCCAATTTATATATATTTTTTGTTGAAGTCTTACAACCACCTTATCATTTAGATACATTATCCCCATTTTACAGATGTGAAAACAGGGTGTAGAGAAGTTAGGATAGCTCCCCAAGGTCATCCAGTTAATAGGGCACAGGTGGCATGTACACGCAGGTCTTTCTAACCTGATGGTTCCTGTGCTCATATAGACCAAGGCTGAAAATTTACTTGGTGCCAGGCCTTATTTTAAGCACATTACATACTTCTTCAACCATTACAACTCTTATTATTACTCCAACTTTACAAATGAGGAAAGTGAGGCTCAGAGAAATGAAAGGTCTTCCCCAAGGGCACAGCTGGTAAATTATGAACCAGGAATTAAGCTCAAAAAGTTTAGCTCTTGTAGCCACTAAGGAGAACAGTATGGCGGTTCCCCCTAAAATTAAAGCCAGAACAACCATATGATCCAGCAATTCCACTTCTGGGTAATTATCTGAGGAAAAGGAAAACACGAACTCGAAAAAGATATACACGTCCTCATGTTCACTGCAGCATTATTTATAACAGCCTAATAATGGGAACAACTTAAGTGTCCATTGATAAATGAATTTAAAAAATGTGATTATATATGTGTGTATGTTATATACATGTAACATACACAATGGAATATTACTCATCCATAAAAAGGATCAACTCTTGCCATTTGCAACAACTTAGATGCACCCTGAGAGCATTATGCTAAGTAAAATAAATCAGTCAGACTTCTGGTCAAGATGGCGGCATCTGTAAAATGGCTCAAAATTTTAACTAAAATATAGAACAATCAGCACTCAGAACCATCAGAAATCAAGCTGAATGGAAATCTGACAACTATGGAATTAAAGAAACCACATCCATCCAGGCTGCTAGAAGGGGTAGAGACGTAGAACAGGCTGGTCCCACATCCACATGTGGCAGATAAAAATTCAGGAGGGATATATTGGGAGCGAGGAGTCCCAGCCCCACACCAGGGCCCCCAGTCCAGGGGTCCAGTGGCAGGAAGATAAATCCCCACAACTTCTGGCTATAAAAATCAGTGGGGATTGAGTTGGTGGAAGATACTCTGGAGTTGCAAGCAGTTCCCCTTAAAGAACCCACACACAGACATACTCAGACTCACTCCCTCTGAGCTCCAGCACCAGGGTAGGAGCTTGAAAGGCACCAGTGAGATACAGGGAGAAACTGAAGTGTCTGGCATCATGGCGAGAGCTAGGAGACAGCTTTCTCCCAGACAGAAAGGTGAGCCAAGGCCACTGTCCCTTTTCTGAGCTCTCCCCCTACAGAGCCACAGAGCTGGCAGGAAGATTACATATCTGAGACTCCATTAACCTGGCTAACACTGTTTGACCTGCCCTGGAGATCCCCTGAAACTCCATCCCACCAAAATTACAGGTCTACCCAAACCGTCAACTGTGACTTTTCCATGTGAATGACTGGTCTTGGTTCATGCTTCATAGCTTCCTAAATCCTATCAAACAATCCACAGCTGGCCTCAGTGAGCCCCCAACCCTCATACTTCTTCCTAAGTGGTCCCAGGCCTGGCACTAGCAGAAAACAGCCTAGATTCACAGCTTGGCTTTGCCTGGGAATCTCCAAGCCCAGCACAAGTAGCAGCCATTCCAGATTGCTTCATAGCTCAGGCAGGGTGGCCCGGGGCAGAACACAGGAGGGGGCTGATCTTGACCTGCACCACCCAGGAAACCCCAGAGCCTACAGACCTGGTGGACAGCTACAGACCACATTGGAGCACCACCACCCTGCCCCTGCACCGGTGATCCTCCATGGAGGGTGGAGGTTGGTGGTCAGTGGTCACAGCAGTCCTTGCAGCTGACTGGCCTGGGGAAATCCCTCCCATTGACCTGCCAACAGAAATCAAGGCTCAACTACAAGAGGAGGGTGTACCCAGCCCACAAAACAAGCTTGTACAGCACACAGATTGGTGGGCTGCCAGAGATGGGAGTTAGGGGTGGGTAAAATGGGTAAAGAGGGTCAAAAGGTACAAACTTCCAGTTATAAAGTAAATAAGTCAAGGGGATGTAATGTACAGAATGGTGTCTAGAGGTAATAATATTGCATTGCATATTTGAAAGTTGCTAGGAGAATAGATCTTAAAAGTTCTCATCACAACAAAAAAATTTTTTTAATTATGTGTGGTGACAGATCTTAACTAGACTTACTGTGGTGATCATTTTGCAATATATGCAAATATCAAATGATATTATATACCTGAAACAAATATAATGTTGCATGTCAATCATACCCCAATAAAAAAGACAACACCAACGATGACGAAGAAGTCTGGCTCTCACTGCACGGTCTGAACCACCGGGAAAGCCCCCAGGCCCCGAGGGACGGAGGTGGGGGTGCAGTGGTGGCCATCTGGGAATAAAGCTACTTAGCGACTCTCACTGCTGCAGGGCTGTGTGAGGTGGAGAGGACCCCGGGCTGGGCGCTGCCATGGAGTTTGTTTGTTCTTTCCTGTGCTTCCAGCTCACACCTGCCGCCCCAGGGCCTGGCCATGGTGTTTGCAACACGTAAGTCAGGTGTATGTGGAGATGCCATGCCCCTGGACGGGCTCTGGTGTGCAGCTGCCTGGGGATTACATTCTTTCACACACACGTCATCACAGACGGGAGCCTCCTCCTGCGGCCTGAGTAAAGTGAGCCCAGCAGCGGGACAGGACGGGCAGGGCCTCTTCTGGCACCACTGATGCCTTCAAGGCCTAGCCGCCAGTCAGAGGGCTAGGCTGGTGTGGGGGGTGAAGTTGGGATCCTGAACAAAATGAGAAGAACTTATACGGTCAGTGCACTTTCTGGGACAGGTACAATCTTCTACACGCACCCCGGCGTGGGCAGTCTTTGGGGAAGGACGGCCTGGGAGGTGGGTGGACACAGAAGCCGGATGCTCGCATGTGAGGAGAAAACAAACTTCCCCTGGTTCTGCATTCACCTCTAATTTTGCAGCCAGTGTCCTGACCGTTACCCTGGCCAGGGGTGTCCAACCCTTTGGCGTCTCTGGGCCACACTGGAAGAAGAGGAGTTGTCCTAGGCCACACACCAAATACACAAACGCTAATGAAAATGAACAAGAAAAAAGGTTTTAAATAAATTTACGATTTTGTGTTGGGCTGCATTCACAGCCACCCTGGGCTGCATGTGGCCCGTGGGCCACGGGGCAGAGTCCTCGTGCTAGGCGTTCTGTCGTTTATGCTCACATTCCCTTAATTCCCTCACTCTGTTGTGGGCCTAGGCTGGCTGCAGTACGTCTTCCTCCCCCCACTGAAAGGTCTGAGGTTTCAATCAAACAGTAGGCCTCTTGGTGAGGAGGGGTAAGCGTCTGGCCACAGTCAGACAAATGTCACCAAAGGCCTTGGTATCATTAACTGTAAGAATCTGTGGATAGAGGGTTCTATTACTTCTACTCTAACCCGCAGTATTGACACACATCAGCTTGTCTGGAAGGATCTGGGAGACGGGCGGGGCAAACGCAAAGTTGTGGCTGCTGGGGGCTGAAAATCCTACGGAAGGCTCGCCCTCCTAAACTCATCCCCTGCATGTCAGGGGCGGGAAAGGACACAGTGATAGAGACCTAGGTGACGCGTCACAAAGTGGGGGCAGGCAGTAGCCCGCACCCAAGCAATCCTCCTCTAAACCAAACATCAGGCCTCCGGAGCGGCAGGGCCTCTGACTTACTTGTCGCTGTGTCCCCAGTGTGTAAAACAGCGCCTGGCACAAAGCCGGCACGCGGGAAGTGTTCCATGAGGACTGACACACGCTACAACGTGGTGAACCCCGGAAACAGGCCAAGTGAAAGAAGCCAGTCACAAAGACCATATATTATATGGTTCTATTTATTTTAAATGTCTAGAGTTTAAAATAAATGGCAAACTTACAGGGACAGAAAGTAGTTTAGTGGTTGCCCAAGGCTGAGGATGAGAAGGGGATTGGAGAGTCATGGCTAAAGGGACAGGATTTCTTTTCGGCCTAATTAAAATATTCTAACATTGACTGTGGCAATGGATGTAAATATATTTTGTGAATGTACTAAAAGTCATTGAATTTCATACTTTAAATGGGCGAATTATATGGTATCCCAAAACGTTGTGAAGAAAGAAATATTTGATGAATATAAAGATTTTATTTATTTATTTTTAGACAGAAGGGAAGGGAGGGAGAAAGAGAGGGAGGGAAACATCAATGTGTGGTTGCCTCTCACGTGACCCCCACTGGGGACCTGGCCCGCAACCCAGGTAGGTTCCCTGACTGGGAATCGAACCAGCGACCCTTTGGTTTGCAGCCCGCATTCAATCCACTGAGCTACACCAGCCAGGGCTGATGAATATATAAATGAATGAACAAATGAATGGAAGGTATAGTTTCTGACCTTTGTCGTTAGTTCCTTAGAACCATGGATTGACTATTAGAACCACGGACTGACTATTAGAACCACGTTAACTTTCAGATGAGGAATGTTCATTCACATGTTCATTCACTTGGGAGACTTTAATGGAGTGTCTAGAGTGGGTCTCGGTGCTACACTAAGTGATAGTGACCCAGCAGCAAACGAGACTGGCAGGACCCTGTCTGCCCTCACCGAGTACACACACGCACACTTACGGTTCCTTCTCTTTAAGAATTCTTTAGGAGTTTTCTACTTACAGCCATAGCTGATTTTTTATTATTCAGCTATGTCGAAACTGTAGCTAATTTTTATTATTAAGTCCAGTCCTTAAGAATGCTGAGTTCTCGCCCTACTCCCCCCACCCCCCCGCCCCCCCGCCACCACAACCTCCACCAAAAAAAATTTGGGTCTGAATCTTCCTTAAAATGATCTGATTCCAAAGGAGGAACTAGTCATTGGAAATATGAAGCTAACTCCACTTGGCTGCTTTTAAATTACAAGAGATAATCCCCTACACCCTATTCAGCTAAAGGGGGTGGGGGTGGGAATCTAAATCTCCTTTGGTTAGCAGAGTAAGTTAAAATTATAAAACCTGAACTGCAGCTTTTTCCAGTGATCAGTTGCCACTGCAAAAGGTAAGTATCCATTGAACAATGAGGGAAACAAAGCCCTATAAACTTTTGGGTGTATGATCACTAAACAGGCTTTGTACATGGCCAGCAAAATTAGTATGAGCTGTGAACTGCAAAACAGGCTGCCCCAATGCAAGGTTGCTGCCAGTCGCTGGCAGCAGTGGATTTCCCATCTTCCTAGTTAGCCAGGGGTTGGTTGGCTCACGTTAGGAGTGAGGGGATTCTTGCTGTAGTACAGCCCATGCAGCTTTGGTGTCAGTGGGTCAAACCACCAAGCAAAAATGATGTCATGAAGTGTGAGACTGACAGGAAAGTCTCTGGATTCAGGTGAACTTGGGATTGTTTGTTTACTTATTTATATCCTCACCTGATGATATGCTTTATTGATTTTTAAAAGAGAGAGGAAGGGGGCAGAGAGGGTAGAGAGAGAGGGAGAGAGAGGCATTGATGTGAGGCAGAAATGTTGATTGGTTGCCTCCCGTACGTGTCCCAACCGGGGATCGAACCCACAACATCGGTGTACAGGACAATGCTCCAACCAAATGCGTCATCAGTGAGTTTGGCAGCATACTTAACCTTCACTTTCCTCTTTTCTTAAGTTTTTTTAAAAACTGAGATGTATCAGTTTACTTTTCTGTAAAATGGGAAGTAATCATTTTTATAAGGATTACGTGAGATAAGGTAAGTGAATTTAAATGAAAGAATAAAGGTAAATGCACTCATTATGATTTAGGGAAGCTGGGCATTTCAAAAAAATTATTATTAAGATTTTACTTTTTTTTTTAAGACTTTATTTATTTATTTTTAGAGAGAGGGGAAAGGAGTGAGAAAGAGAGGGAGAGAAACAGCAATGTATGGTTGCCTCTCACATGGCCCTTGCCTGCAACCCAGGCATGTGCCCTGACTGGGAATCGAACCGGGAACCTTTGGTTCCAAGCTTGCACTGAGCTACACCAGCCAGGGCTTAAGATTTTACTTTTTTAAAAGCAGTTTTAGGTTCACAGCAAAGTTAAAGGGAAGTTACAAAGATTTCCAGTATAACCCCTTTCCCTACACATGTATGGCCTCCCCCATATCAACATCCCCACCAGAGTGGTGCATTTGTTGTAGCTGAGGAACCTACACTGATGCGCTGCGTCATCGCCTGAAGTCCACAGCTTACATTACTGCGCACTCAGGGTGTCATGCCTTCTCTGGGTTTGGGCAATGTACAATGACATGTATCCATCATGTATGTTGTAACACAGGCATACCTTGGAGATAGTGTGGGTTCAGTTCCAGACCAGTTCAATAAAGCACATATTATAATAAAGCACGTCCCATGAATTTTTTAGTTTCCTAGTGCATATAAAAGTTATGTTTACATTCTACTGTAGTCTGTTAAATGTGCAATAATATTATGTCTAAAAAATCAATGTACATATCTTAATGTAAGCACTTTATTGCTAAAAAGTGCTAACCGTCACCTGAGCCTTCAGCAAGTTGCAGTCCTCTAGCTGGTGGAGGGTCTCCCCCGGGGGCAGCTGCTGAAGGCTGGTGGTCGTGGCAAGTTCTCAGAGTAAGACAACAACAGAGGCTGCCACTGCATTCAACTCCTCCTTTCACGAATGATTTTACCCACAGTAGAACTTCTCTCAAAATCGGAGTCAATTCTCTCAAACCCTGCTGCGGCTTTATCAGCTAGGTTTATGTTACATTCTAAATCCTTTTTTCTGTCATTTCGACAGTCTCTACCGCATCTTCACCTGGAGCAGATTCCATCTCAAGAAACCATTTTCTTTACTCGTCCATATAAAGCAGTTCTTCATTTGTTAAAGTTGATCATGAGATTGCAGCAATTCAGTCACATCTTCAGGTTCCACTTCTAATTCTAGTTCTCTTGCTATTTCCACCACAGCTGCAGTTACTTCCTCCACTGAAGTCTTAAACCCCTCAAAGTCACCCATGAGGGTAAAATCAACTTCTTCCAAACTCCTGTTGATGTCGATATTTTGACCTCTTCCCATGAACCCTGAGTGCTCTTAATGGCACCTAGAATGGTAAATCCTTTCCAGAAGGTTTTCAATTCATTTTGCCCAGATCCACCAGAGGAATCACTGTCTATGACAATCTTAAATAACACTGCTTGGAAGTAAAAATTACTCCTTGACCCATGGGCTGGAGAATGGATGTTATGTTAGCAGGCAAGAGAACAACATTAATCTTGTACTTTTCCATCATAGCTCTTGTGTGACCAGGTGCATTGTCAATGACCTGTAGTGTTTTGAAAGGCATCTGTCAAACATAATCTCAACAGTAGGCTTAAAATATTCAGTAAACCGTGTTGTAAACAGATGTGCTGTCATCCAGGTTTTGTTGTTCTACTTATAGAGCGCAGGAGATGTAGAGTTAGCATATTTCTAAGGGCCCTAGGATTTTCAGAATGTTCAATGAGCACTGGCTCAACTTAAAGGCACCAGCTGCATTAGCCCCTAACAGGAGAGTCAGCCTGTCCTTTGAAGCTTTAAAGTCAGGCACTGACTTTTCCTTTCTGCCTGTGAAAGTCCTAGATGGCATCTTCTTCCAGTAGGAGGCTGCTTTATCTGCACTGAAAACCTGTTGTTTAGTGTAGCCACCTTCATCAGGTATCTTAGCTAAAGCTTCTGGATAACTAGCTTCTTTCCTTAAACCTCATGAACCAACCTCTTCAAACTTTTCTGCAGCTTCCTCACCTCTCGGCTTTTGTTGAACTGAAGTGAGTTAATCTTGCTCTGGATGAGGCTTTCTTTGGCTTAAGGGAATTTTGTGACTGGTTTGATCTATCCAGACCATGAAAACTTTCTCCATGTCAGCAATGAGGCTGTTTTGCTTTCTTATCATTCATGTATTCGTTATAGTAGCACTTTTCATTTCTTTAAAGAACTCTTCCTTCACATTAACAACTTGGCTAACTGTTTGTTGCAAGACTCCTAGCTTTTGGCCTGTCTTGGCTTTCAACATGCCTTCCTCGCTAAGCTTAATCATTTCTATTCTAGTTTGTGATTTAAGGTGAGAGATGTATACCTCTTCCTTTTACTTTAATACGTAGAGGATACTGTATGGTTATTCACTGGGCAAATTTCAACACAGCTGTGTCCCTGGGAATTGGGAGGGAGAGAGGTGGGGGAACGGCTGGCTGGTGGAGCAGCCGGACCACACACAACATTTACAGCAGTAACGTCCAAGATCACTGATCACAGGTCACCATAACAAATATGAAGCTAATGGGAAAGTCTGACATATTGTGAGAATCACCGAAATGTGCCACAGAGATGCAAAGGGAGCAGATGCTGTTGGAAACACAGTGTCAGCAGACTTGCTCAACCCACTGCTGTCGCAACCGTCCATTTGCAAAAACACAGTATCTGTGAAGCGCAGTAAAACGAGGTATGTCTGACAGAGTATTTTCCTAAAAATTCTGTTATGACACTTTTCAGAAAACACGTTTTTTTTGTTTTTTGTTTTTGCTATACTTCCATTTGCTACCTTAGCTCAGATTTTGTGTTAAAAGTTAACTGAGTGCATAGTCCAATCATTGTGATAAAAAATGTGAACAGCAGTGAAACCAAACACAGAAATTAGGAGGTTCTAACTATTTCTGCCAAGTCTTCCTGGTTCTGGAATGATCTTGAAAACCTTCTTTTAGCATCAATAATACAATGTATCCTTCCTTCAACTGGACTTTATCACCTTTATGTCTTTCCAGTCTCCAACTTCAACCCCCTTCCTCACACGCTGCTACCAATCCTTGCCTCTTCTTTTCTCAGAATATCCTCTGGGGGTTTTCGTGTGTGTGTGTGTGTGTGTGTGTGTGTGTGTGTGTGTGTGTTTTCCTCTTTACTTCACCACCCCCAACTCTATCTGCAGACCCTAAGGCTCCCCACAGAAACCACAAAGGATCATTTGGCTTCCGTATGGATGCGCAGAAAGTGAGTATTATGTTTTTGGGCAAATCCCAAATAGACCTCCTCCAAATGCCAGTTTCTTTCCTAATGGTTTTATTCTTCCCTAATGGTTTGTTTATACACAGTGCAGCTTTCTCTAAAAAGCCCTGTCACACAGAGGGCTGAGCTGGCTTCGGGAGCCCAGGGGACTTACCTGGCTGCTTTCTGAGTCAGCTCCAATGGGAAATCCGGGCACAATAGTTGCAGCAAACAGTGATACTCTTTCATGGTCAGCAAATCTGAAGTGGAAATGGAGAGGAACACATTAGGTCTCTGCACGGGAACTTACTGCTCTCTACTGGGTCATTCCACGGGTTTCAGACCAGGTCTCAGGAGAGCTGCTCTTTTAAAGGTAAGAGTTAAGGGCCTGCTAGACACTAACCTCCAGGGGAGGGATTTTCAGATCAATATTTATACAAAGCTTTTCCTGGGTGGGAGGCACCCAGCCCCAACATTTTAGCCAAAGGAGCTTCCTTGGTTTGAAAAATGGCAGGGAGAAGAGGGAACGAGGGGTACCTTGATCAGCCTTCATAGTTTACTTTTCCTTGTGTATAAAAATCTGCAGGAAGGAGTCATTTAAAAGCTGGTTAAATCTGCTGAAATTCTCTGGCACAGTAACATTCACCACAACGTGCCCAGAGACCATCCACAGAATATCTGGAAGCAGTCCTAAGGCAAACTCAGTCTTGCAATGTATGGAGAAGAACGTGGTAGAGCAACCCACAGACCTTATTACCCTATCGCTCAGTACCATGCAGACTGGCTTCTTTTTGATGCCTGCACACAAATCTGGTCATCACATTATATAGTAAGCCAAGCTGGTAGTCCAAGGTATATCTCCAAGGCAAACAAAAAATCCCTGATAAGCGGAAGCAGGGCTTGGGGAGAGATGAGCCAGGGGGAGGCTCTGAGGCTCAGCAGAAGACCCAGAGAGGCAAGTCTCAGGAAGGTTTGTAGGACCCCAAGAGAGAAGAAGTACACTGATGCTTAAAAGTTGTTTTGGTACTGCATGTACTAACCTAAAAGATTTTAGATCGGCCACGCAGCAGCAATTCACAAGTAGTATTCCCCAGGCTAAAGCATTTCAAGTAGGGAAGGACATGCTAATGGAAAGCGAGGGCAAGCAACCTGGAAGCCATCCTAAATGGGAGAATGAGTGCGAGAAGGGAGTCCAAAGGGCACGGCCACATTTGGGGAACGAAGATGATCATAAGCACTTGGTTTCTTTGGACCTAAGTTAGCCCAAGCCACAGGAATTCAGATCTCCTGCCCCTGCTAGTTCGGTTGATGCTTTTCCAAGACAAAAACCCCAAGTCCCCAGGGACAGGCCTGGGTTCCTACTACTTTTTCATCAAAGCTCAATTCAAGGTGGGGGCAGAGAGTTAAACTAACCACACTGCCAAAGTCAGGGACACCAAGGAACAGAATCAGCGTCAATGTAGGTCAAAGGATCAGGACGGCTTTTGCGGCCTTCGTCTTGGCCACAGCAGGGCGTGTGCCTTCCTCTCCTCACTAGCCTGACCCAGGCACGGCCTGATAGGGGGTGTCATCCTTCAACAGAAGGAGTGATGGCCACTCATGTTCTCACAGATTTAGGGTGAGGGGCAGGAAAGGCAAAGGGAAGGGAGAAAAGCCACTGAATCTAATGTGTTCCCACTTTAATCTCATTCCAGAACTCCCTATACACGTGTAGAGAGAAGTGATTTCTTGCAGGAAGTAAATAAAGGGAAGTTTTACCTTTGAATCATCAGTGCTTTTCCAGACTAAACTTTGGTGGATATACCTGATACCATTCTTGGAGGTGGGGGTCAAAATGTCTCACAGGAATTCACATTTATCCCTGTAATTACCTACAAAATACCCTTGGGAAGATAAGCAGGGTGAAGGAGAAGGGGAGAGGGAGAGAGGGGG
>PVJI01018273.1:0-33730 GCA_004026765.1 Micronycteris hirsuta | reverse complement strand
ACATTTTATTATATGAATGTACCATGGTTATTTAACTGTTCCCCTAATCATAACTATTCAGGTTTCTATCAAATTCTTGTCTCTACAAACAATTCTATAATAAACAACCTTTAACTATCTTTGTAAACTTCTTAGCTCTAATCTAAATCTCTCTAAATAGCCCTGACCAGTGTAGCTTGGCTGTGGTCGGGCATCATCCTGCAAACTTTCAGTCTGCGGGTTCTGTTGCTGGTCTAGGCACATGGCCAGGGTGTGAGCTTGATCCCAGACTGGGGCACATGCAAGGGGAACCGATCAGTGCTTCTCTCCCTCTCTTTCTCCCTCCCTTTATTTTTCTCTAAAAATAAAATCAATAAAATATTAAACAGTGAATTTCTTTAAAACTCCTAATATCCTTATATTCAGGTGCTTTTATTCCAGGGAGGTGTTGAAGCTTCTGAGAAGATAGCTAGATCAATAGGCATATGTATTTTAGATTAGTAATTCTGAATAATTTGTCATAAGCGTGGAGAAATTCACATCACTACCACTAACATAAATTATACCTTCCCCTCCATGTCACACTGCTGCCACCATCTCCTCCATCCCTAGGTCTTTAATTTTACAGGACCATGGGGCCTTGATTCTGGCTCCATAAGCACCGGCATGAAGACAAAAGTTCTCTACTTCCCGTACCCTTATTTCTTGTTCCTGACATTAAAACGTGGCTCTGGCCACATCAGTTGTTGGTGAAAGCGTAGCCTGCTGTGCTCCTGTCTGGCTGTCGCCTCCCTGTGTTCGCTACCACACATTCCAGTTTCCCCATCCTCTGGCATGCCCCAGCAGTTCTCTCCCTAAGGAGGAAAGAACCCTTTATCTTCACTTCTCTGGCACTCCTAGAGTTTCCAATATCCTAAAGAAGATTTTTGGAGTTCTTTGTTTCTCTTTTTATTTTCTCTGTTTTTCTTTCTATTTCCCAGAGCCTTTTCTATTTAAAGTTCTGCAGTAAATCTTCAGAGCAAAGGGCAGGATTTGAACATAATCTGAGAACTATACATAAGCACTATATACATAAATTAGTCCTTCATTTCACTTGCCATACATTGACAAGGTTCTTGAAAAAAGCTTCCCAGCTCATTCTTTCCTCAGAGGCTCCATGGTCTTAGCCTACCACTAGACTTCCCAAGATGTTTGGATTTGCAGTGCCCACAGTTTGGGATTCACTTTATGGCCACAACGGTTATTCCTGCCTTTGGGTTCCAAAGAGAAGTGTCTTTTCTTCATTATCTGTTCTTTTCTAACAAGAATTTTCAATATTGACTAATTAATGGTCCTCACACTAACATTATTTGATTTTTTCCTACAAGTTAGTACATGGTCAATCCTACAGAACATAAGAGAACTCTAGAGACACCTAAAAGAAAGAAAAAAGAGAAGTTTAGAATATTTGAGTAATCTTTGCTTCTTTCAAGCATTATTTTTTTTTTCTGGAAGACAGGGTAGAAAGAATGAAGGAGGTGGAATTTCCAAACAGCACCGTCAATGATACACATGTGAACATAGGCCATGGTTGTGTTCTCAGGCTCTATGACATAGGAAGCAATGAGAGAATATGTCTATAACTGGAACCAAAATAAGCCTTCTTCCTTTCAATCTGTCTGTGATCCTGAATTATTTATTATTCTCAGAACAATACAGATTCATATGATTGACATAACAAGAACCAAAGATTTTACTTCTATGGGAACTTTTCAAAGAGTCACTGTGAATGAGCTAACCCAACTGGAGACACAGGCGTGACTTTCCTTCTCTGCAGCACCCTTTCTGACTAGGCAGGCAGCACAACGGCTGTGTGAGCAAGACACCATTGTCATGTGAAACAAGGGCATGTCTTGCCATGAACAGGATGGAATTGACATGCCATTACCTTGTAGAGATGGAAGTGCCAAAAACACAGTTGGAATTTTGATGGGTAATAATTATGAAATCTGAATAATTAAGGATATCTATTCTTAGGGATTATTTGACCCAATAATTGTTACCCAGAAAAGTTAAGTATGCATTTAAAATCCACAGTTTATCACCAATGATGAGTTTGTCAATTCCATCTCATTAGCCAGTTTTTCTTGCAGTATAATGTTAGATACAAGGAAAGTCGTTAGAAGTCACAATTTATACCACTACATACTTACAGGGTCTGTGGGTTATAAACTGTCAAAATAATGTACTACTTACATATAGAACATCTAACAACCTGATTTATTTAAAAACAAATATAGCCCAATCGGATAATGTTTCATGCTTCTTACTCTAGCAACCTCACTGGGAGAAAGGAAAAAGACAAGGAAAAAGATTATTTATTTACTGGCTACATTTAAAATGTTAACACATTACTTTCTCTATTCCCCTTATTTCTCACAACTGCTTTATTATTAGCCTGTGGTTATGCGGAAACTGAAGATTTTAGAAATAAAGTCCCTTTCCCAGTTCACAGAACGAGTCAATGGTAGAGGTGGGGTTCGAACCCAGATCACCCTGAGTCAGTCAGTAGCCCAGGTTCTTCCCATGCTTCTCCACACGAGGTTTCTGTTCCACTAGAAAAACTCACCAGAGTGTCAGGGACAAGGACACCCATACACAATTCAATAAAAGAAAATAAAACAGAACAAAAACAAAATTAAGCCAATCAATTATTTATCTCAAGCTATATATCTCAAGCATAATTCAGCCGTCACATGGATTTAAAAAAAAATAAACTTGTGTTTAATATTATTTCTTCCATGAGACAGCTATTTCAAGTTGTGCTTCCCAGTTCCCCAGGGATGAAAAATTTGGCTATTGCCTTGAGGCGACACTCAAAGGAAAGTACAGAATAGCACCAAGCTGGTCGGTCAGAGAACAGACAAGTCCCTGGGCAGAGGCAGAAGCTTGGTAATTGCCAGAGGTCAGCATGATGTTGGGAACAGCGGGGTCAGCGTTCATTGCATTCGATTTATCTTATTTCAGCCACCTAACCAGGTACACTAGAAGAAGAATTAAAGTATAGGATTATTTTTTAAATTTCACCAAAATTTTTCTCTCAAGAACACATTACTTAGACTTGTTGTATCATTGTGTTATTCCCAAGGTCGGGGCACACTGATGGCCCTTGGTGTGTGTCAGAAATCAGGCACTAAGTCTGAGGTCCTAGGGCAGGGTGTCACACTCATTTTCACTGGGGGCCACATTAGCCTTGAGGTTGCCTTCAAAGGGCCGAATGTAATTTTAGGACTGTATACATGTAACTACTCCTTAACTAGGGGCAAAGAGCTCGGCACTGCCGCCAGGTAGGAACAAGGTGCCGGGCGGATAAAACAAGGTGGAGGGCCGGATTCGGCCCCTGGGCCTTGTGTCTGCCATCTGTGTCCTAGACTGACAGCTTGGAAAACTTTCACGTAAACACCGTAAGTGTGTTCTGTTTGGCACCATGAATTTTGTTAGGAATCAGCCCATGATTAAAGAACATGCTGATTTAAACCCTGAAACCCTTCAGGGATAATATTTCTGTATAAATAGTAAAAATAAACCATAACAATTTTATTTAGGATGATCAGATAGAATTATAGACAGAAGAAAAAGTTCTAGATTTTAAATTCTTTGTCTTTAATGTGTGTCTATTAGTTGTAAATAGATTGTTTTTTTTTTTAAATCAGCAGTCATGAAGTCAATTTAGTGGCACTAACAAACATTATTTTTTTAATTAGAAGAATAGAAAATAGTATAGCATGTTACCCATAGTAAAAGTAAGTACTGCTGTTGTAAAGTTTTACTTCGGTTATATGTATACACACACATATATGTATGTGAGTGCTGGGTCACACCATATTTCTTCGTGTATGTGACAAAGAAATTTGAAAGTCACTGGTCTATATGACATCTAAAGTGGCTTCTAGCTGTAAAACAACACGATTCTCTTTTCATCTGAATTTCAATTGAGTCTCCTGGTGGTTGCTCAGGAACAGGAGTTGCTCAGGGATGGAGGCTGCTCAGGGATGGTTACAAGTGGCTTCTGAGGGGCTGATGCGTCAGAGCTTCAATACACCAAGTCCAGGGTAGCTCCACTTTCTTCTCTGATGAGATATTTTGTATTGCACCATACGCATTGGAAACAATATAGCTACTGACAGCAACAACAAAAAACCAGCTTGAAGCGCATTGTCTAGGCATATGCCCAAGAATCTGGAGCCAGTGGTTTCCCTCTCAAACGGGGGCAGGGGTGCGGAAGTGAATCGACACCCTGTGTGGGCTAAACAGATTCTATATTGTATGCATTACGTGTTGTACATATATATCAATTTATTTCGTTTTCACATCTCTCTTAGTTGATTATTATGTCTCTCTTCCCTCTTTTCATAGTTGAATAAAATAAGCCTCAGAAAAGTAAATAAAGAACTTGCTCAAGGTCACAGATGTGAACCAAGCTACATTTGAACTAGATCTGATTGTAAAGCTTACATACTTTTCACCGCATGGCTGTATCTCCACAAGCTAGCACATACCCCTTATCCACTTTGCTGAGAAAAACAAAAGATGCCAAATGCTTTTTGAAAACGTAATTTGAATTTTTGAGGGGATTGCTGAGGGTTTAGAAGTTATAGTGAACTAAATATTAATGTTAGAATTATGTTTCAAAGAAACTGAGGAGTAGAAAAAGAAAAGGCAAGAAGATAGTGCTAATTATAGAAAGATAAGGTCTCTGATTAAAAAAAAAGTACAGTGGGGGCTGCAGAAATCGGTTTTTACGAAGTAATGAACATCTGGAGCGTTTCTGCATGATTTATCCTAATGTAACAATTTTGGAATTTTTAAGTTTGAGGGAGGAGAGATGAAATGAAATTCATGCTCGTTTTGGGCTATCTTTGTAATAGTTCCCCTTTGACACGTAGGAATCTTCCACTTGAAAATTTAGATAGTTGGAAGTCATCCCCACAGCTTGGAGCACGAACATTCCCACCTAAGGAACTGCTGACCCAGAGAGACGGGTCCTTTTGTGAGGAGCCCTGTCTTGGCTCTCTTTCCGTGCCCTGTGCCTCAAAACCGGCACTGTACTGGCATTGCAACGAGGATGAGCTCACAGAACTTCTCCAAACACTGAGCTTCTGGTTCATTTCAAATTTCAATTTGGGGCTCCTGGAAAACACTGTGAAGACAGTACAGATGTGCCAGTGAACCACAAACATCTGGAGAATTTAGCTGAGTGGGTCAGGATCCGCTCCAGAGGTACAATGATCTCCTCTTATTTGCAGTGACAAGCACCTCTAATTCAGGACTGGCAGACCCCCCACCCCGCCCCAACCTGCCAGGCCGCATTTCCAGGCAGAGGATGAACAGTGCTGTTATAGTCATGCCACATTTTAAAGGCCTTGTTTGGACAGTAAATTGGCTTGAATAAAATATGAAGAACCTGGCTCTGATTCCAAAACCCCAGTGAGAGAGTTTCAGAGCCCAGGGGAAGGGCTAAGAAGAGGGTGTCATTCTCTCCAATCAAGTAACTAAATAGCAGCTGTTCCCAAAGGCAAGAACACTAATGACTCTGCTTCTGAGATAGGCTTACAACAAATCCAAACTAATCTTTGTGAAACTGTGCTCTAAATGATGTGTTAACAAGCATTTACTAAGACAGTTGCATTATTTTTTTTCTTCCTGGGATTTCAGAGCCCAGCAAACCCCTCCTGCCCTTCTTCCTATTTTGTCATTCCATTGCAGCTGTTTTTTTCACTTCCACAAAGAAAAAAATGCCAAGAATCTGCACGAAGATTTGGCTCTTAGGGAAAAAAAGAAAAACCTGTTAATTCCTATTCAGAACATACACTGTAGATTCTACCCAACTGTTTAGAACAAATCAGTAGGTGACTTTGATCCACAGGAGTTATGCAGGCAGACCAAATACCTGAATCTACCATCTCTTAATATTCAGGTGAGAGAATGAATGAAGTGCAACTCAAGGTCTCATTTTCACTACAGATATTTTTCTTCTTTCTACCCATGGCCTTTTAATTCAAATCGTGCCCATTTTCCTAAAGGTTTCATGCCACTATCCAACTCAGTATACTTCCCCCAGCTTACATAATTTACTTGATCCAGCTCCTACTAAACTTGGTCATTTTTGTGAACTGATAAAGCATTAGGTACAGGAAGGAAAAATGATTGATAAAGAAAATAAAGAAGTTCCAGTCCCAAATAACATCAGAGAGGTATTGAGGCTGTTTATTTTTATTTTGTCTCTGTAACATTTTTTATTTTTCTGTGGCAACTGTATAGTTGGAAAAGAGGGGGAAATAGCACTTAGCGGAGCAGAAGACCAAAAGAATGAAGTCTGAGCTACCTAGATGAGGGAGAAAAGGCAATCGAAAGCCTGGAACAGAAGATTGGAGAGACTGAACATGTTGTATGAGAAACTTATCCACTCTCTTCCATTGTATGTTCCTTAGACATGTGCACCTACCCCTTACTCTGAACCTCTTGCTCTTAAGTTCTTTTCCTCTTCTCCCCCCAAACAAATAAAAACAAATAAAAATGACAATAAATTCAATTTCAGAGTCCTAATAAGAAATATGGAGAGCAGGTCAGAAAGCATTACGGTGTACAAAGAGCAGGAGGTTGAGGGAAGACACCTGAGCTGGCATCCTGACTGCTGTGCGAGCTCCCAAGAAATTAGAGAGAGGCTTCCACCTGCCCTCTCTCCCAGCTAGTTTGGCACTATACCCATGTGTGACACTGGCCCTGTCTAGAGAAATAAGGACAATAAAATAGTCTGAGATGATCAAACAACAAAAAGTGTGATGATTTTTTTCTCTTAGTTTCAAGGTAAACATAAGTACAGTGTAAACCTGGCTGCTTCTCTCATTGATTTCTCCTATGGAATGAATTTCTTTCATTCACTCCTTGGGGTTTGCTTCATCTCTTCAGATTTAATTTTGTGCCTTTGTTGCACTTCTCTGCATTTCACGAATTCTTTAGGCATATCTCCCTAGTCAAGGTCTTTGACTCAAGAACAACCTGATGGCTCTAGTCACATATAACATGACTTTTCTGAAAGGTTCAAGTACAAGGTTTCAATCAATTCTCTTTTACTTTGAAATTCTCCAGAGATATTATGCTTGTGGGAGGTAAGACTCAGAGCAAGAGACAAATAAAACACTGTGTCCATATGGCAAAACCGGTGACTAATAAGTAGTTTTTAAAAAATACTCTAGTCAGTGAAGATGTCTATTAGAAAAGGTTTTTGGCAAATTATATGAAAAAAATCAAGTGTATGAATTTTTCATTTCTTAATCTGTTGTCTTAATATAGGCATAGACTGAGAAATATAGAAATTAGAAATATGTAAATGAAATAAGATAAAATAAATTTACTAATCATTTCTTGGAATCTGGAATAAAATGAGTTTTCAGTGAGCATTCTATGGATTTAATGAATAGAGAATTATGCACTGTATATATACATATTTCTTAATTAGATTTCAACAAATAAAACAAAATATATGGCATAAAATAATTAAGACAACTATTCTTTTAAAGTGGAAATTAGGTTTCCAGGTTCATTTTATTTTATTTTTGTGTATAATTCTATTTCAACCTTTGCCTCTTTCCTCTAAAGGTAAAGTAGCAAAATTCCAGAGTCCAGCTATCCTTTTTAGGCCTCAGATTTTTTCAGTTAGCACCATCTTCTCTCGTGACATTCCTTCCCAATGTAAGGTAAACAGCAGCTATATTTTTCCCAAGTTTGTTCTCAGTCCGCCCTCATTTAAAATGTTTGGGGACTGATTATCCACTGGATAATGCTGTGTGGTGTTCAGGGTTTATCTATGTCCTTCCTCATTCCCTGTATTCCCATTTTCTCTTCTCATTAGCATTGTACTTTGAGTACAAATGAAGGAGGGAACAATAAAAGCTGTCTGGTGTTTTGATAGAAGGATCAACCATATTAAAAATCAAAACAAGTATCTCAAGTGAAGTATGGGATTATCTGTGGTTTTTTCCATATTCATAATTGAGAGCTATAATCAGCTATACTTCACCATAAGTACTAGCCATGTAAAAAGACATAAGAATTGACCCTCTGCACTGCAACATCTAATTTAATACTAGGGATACTCCAAAAAAAGTCACTATATAAAAAGATAAACCAGGGTCTTTGGTATCCCCGCTTTCTCTACCCACCTCTAACAAAGGCGTAGCTGCTCCATGTACATTTTTAAAAGGAAATTTGAATAATCTGCTCTATTAATAAACACCCAGATGATCAAATACAAACATAACTCACATGATACCAGCACAGTTGAAACTACAAACACATCATTTTCTATTGCAAGCAGAGCAACAAACAGCTATTTTTACAAATCTACAGAGCGATTTGATTTTATGCAAAAGGAGAGAATGAAAATGACATCAGAGTAAAATCATATTACAGACATGAGGAGACAACTTAACACTCTTTGCATAAGTTAGATATGGTTAGATATGGAACGAAGGTCATTTGAGCCCTGGACTACAGCAGTATACTCTAGAACTTTTCACTGGAGATGTATTGTTGATGTCACAATGGTGATTTTTTTATTTTGGTTTTCTGTATTATTTTAGGGCAAGTGTTATTAGGGCTTTTTCAAGAAACATATTTGCATAATAACTGGTGCTTGTGCTTCTAGATATTAACCCCCTTCTAAAAGCAAAAGCAGAATTATATGTATCAGTGTTTTCTTGGTACGGTCCATGTTCATTATGGTATTTGGGAAAAGCTGGAGAACTCCATGGGGTTGTTATTAGTATTAAGTGAAATACTCAATATTAAAAATATTAGAAATAGTGGGCACACATTGAATATTCTATAAATGTTAGCTATAAAGATAATATACTTCCAAAGTCTGATGTGTCTTCCTATATGGAGTTTCCAACTTTCGCTTCCCATTATTCCTCATTCAATGAGGTCAGTTTGAGTAATTTGCTCAGCCCCTTTTAATCTCTTCTCTCTTTATCTCCCTAATTTCTCTACACAAAATACACAGAGCAAAATAAGAAAAAATGTTTGCTAGTTAAAGAAAAATTTCATGAGATTATTCTCTGAGAAAAATAGACTTAGCCCTTTTTATTTGTTTATCTGACATTTAGATTTTTAATCATTTTGCAAAAAAAAAGGGAGGGGGACAAAAACAGAAAATTAACTCCCAAGCTCTTTGCATGGTTGAAACTGTGGGTTAAAATAACCAACATTAGACATATGAAAAGATGCTCAATGCCACTAATCATTAGCAGAATGCAAATTAAAACACAAAGGACCTCACACCAACCTGTCAGACTGGCTACTATCAATGAATCAACAAACAAGTGCTGGTGAGGTTGTAGGGAAAAGGGAGTTCTCATGCACTGTTGATGGGAAAGCAGATTGGTGCAGCCACTGTGGAAAACAGTATGGCGTTTCCTCAAAATATTAAAAGTGGAACTGCCCTATGATCCCTTTGGAATATATCCAAACAAACCCAAAACACTGATTCAAAGGACTATATGCATCCCTAAGTTCATTGCAGTACTATCTATAATAGTCAAGATTTGGAAGCAGCCCAAGTGCCCATCAATAGATGAGTGGAAAAGAAAGCAGTGGGTAAATTTACACAATGGAATACTACTCAGCCATAAAAAGGAAGGAAAAATTACCCTTTGCAATAGCATGGAGGTGCCTAGAGGGTGTTATGCTAAGTGACATAAGCCAGTCCAAGAAAAGCAAATACCATATGATTTCACTTATATGTATGTGGAATCTATTGAACAAAAGAAACAGACACATAGATACAGAGAACAGACTGACAGCTGTCAGAGGGGAGGGAGAGTCAGGGGACTGTGTAATTAAGGAAAAAAAAAAACCTCTGAGACACGGACCACAGCACACTGATCACCGGAGGGAAGGGTGGGCGAGGGCAGGTGGAGGAGGGCAAAAGGAGGGTAACTGGTGATGAAAGGAGACTAGACTTTGAATGGTGAACACACAGGACAATACACAGATGAAGTATTATAGAATTGTACACTTGTAATCTATATAATTTTTAGCCAATGTAACCCCCTAATTTCAGTAAAATTATTTTTAAAATGAGATAAAATAATAAAAAACTTGGCCACTAAAATACAATGAACGTACTTCAGACACTATAGTGTCTACTATCTCAGTTTCCTCAGGTTATTCATGGCAATAAAACTGTGTTAAGCATTGTTGGGGCAAAATATATTTATATCACTTTTATTTGGGGGGGCATGGATATTAATGATAAGAGCAAAATATTTGGTATCTTTCTTCTATATCCACATGTCTTTATTAACCAAATTGATCAGGCAGAAAGCAACTATTTTTATATTTCAGGAGATTAACTTCAGGTTTAGATCTGTATGTCCATGTGTATGTATAGACACATATACACACAAATGCACACAAACATATATCCACATGTACCCACACAATGTATGTGTACAGAGAAAGTTATACCAAAAATACAGTTTAGTGTCCTTTTGTTATTTTAACATTAATCACATATCTCACAGTTGATGTTTTTGACAATCACATCCAAGCATGCAAATACCATCCAAACAAACAAACAAAAAATTTCCATCATAGGTGAAGTTCCCCAAGGTCCCTTTCCAAATTCCCACTCTCCAAAGGCATCTTTTCTAAGTTGTATCCCTGTAGATTAGTTTTGCCTGTCCTTGGAATTCAAATGAATGGAATAATACAGTATGTTTTCTTTTGTGTCTGGCTTCTTTCCCTCAACATAACATTTTTGAGATCATTTCATATTGTTGAATTTATCATAATTAGCTCTTTTTATTGGTATATAGAAATCTACAATTTATTTTTCCATGTTTCTGTTGGTGAATATTGGGTTTATTTTTCTTTTTCTGTCTATTAAGAATAAAGCTATAGCCAATATCTTAAAAAAGATGTTGTTTGGGTATATGTTTTTTTTGTTTTCTTGGTTAGAAACCTAGAAGTGAATTTACTGAAAAGAGTAAGTATTATTATGCATCTAGCTTTATAAGAAACTGCCAAACTGTTTCCAGATATGATTGGACCACTCCTATCAACAAGGTATTAGAATTCTATGTGTTCTTCACTGTGCCAATATTTGGTATCATTGGATTTTGTTGTTGTTCTTGTTTTTTGCCAGTGCAGAGTGTAAAATAGTATTTCATTATAGATTGAATTTACTTTTCCCTTGTAAGTAATGCTATTAAGCATATATTAATATCAATATGCTGATTGGTCTTTTTGGAGAAGGATATGTACAAGTCTTTTAATTTGCATATTGGATTCTTTATTTTTTATTGTTGCTTTGTAGTTCTTTATATATTTTGGATAAAATTCTTTTGTGATATATATGCATCACAGGTATGTTTTTCCTCCATGCATTTTGCACATGGAGACTTACATTTTCATGTTTAATGGAATTTATGATAAGAATATTTTAATTTAGATGAATTCCAACTTATTGATTTGTATTTCTTGTATCTTATCTAACAAATCTTATCCTATCTCAAAGTCACAAAAATATTCTCCTTTGTTTTCTACTAAAAAGCTTGATGGTCAAAATTTAGTTGTCTGTTTATGGGTGAGTCTATTCCTGGACTCTATTTTTTCACACTGACTCATTTTTATCTCTCAACACCAATACCACATTGCCTTGATCACTGTAGTTTATTATGTTTTGAAATCATATAATGTTAATCCTCCCATTTTGTTTTCCAAAGGAGGCTTTACTATTCTAGGGACTTTGCAGTCCTTGTGAATTTTCTTTCCTTTTAAAAAGACTTTATTTACTTATTTTTAGAGAGAGAGGAAGGGAGGGAGAGAGGGAGAGAAATGACAATGTGAGAGAGAAACACGATTGGTTGCCTCTCACACATGCACCCCACAGGGAACCTGATCCATACCCCAGGCATGTGCCCTGACCAGGAATCAGACTGGCCACCTTTTTCTTTGTGGGATGACACCCAACCAACTGAACTACACCAGCCACGGATCTATGTGAATTTTGACATGAACTTGTCAATTTCAATTTCTAAAAAACTCCTGGAATTTTGATAGTGTTGCACATATTTCATAGATCAATTTAAAGAGAATAGACAGCTTAAACATATTGAGATTTCTGATCCATGTACAAGGTATATCTTTCCACATATTCAGGTCTTCTTTAATTTTTATCAAGAACATTTTGTGTTTTCTATGATATAAACCTTGCAAGTCTCAAGTCAAATCTACCTTTGCATGTTTTTATGCTATTATAAGTGGTATTGTTTTTCATAATTTCAATTTATAATTGCTCATTAATACATAAAAATGCAATTAATTTTTATACACTGATTTTGTATCATGCAAGATTGCTAAACTCACTTATTATTCTAGTAGCTTTGTCTATAAGTCCAATGGATATTCTACAATTATATCATTTCTGAATAAAGTTTTATTTCTTCCTTTCTCTTTAATTTTTTTTCTTGCCTAATTGCAGTGGCTTGACTCCCCAGTACAATGTTGAGTAGAAATGATGTGAACAAACATTTGCATCTGTTGTGTCTTCCTGATTTTATGGATACTTTCAGTTACATACCATTCATTATCATGTTAGTTGTACATTTTTCTTAGATATTCTTTGTCAGGTTGAGGGGGTTCCCTCCTATTAACAGTTTGCTGAGAAATAAATTTTACATTTTGTCAAATGCCTTTTGTTTGTTAGTATTACTTTTGTAGTATTTAGTTGTTTTCTTTTAAATCTATTTTGAAATTACTCTATTTATAAATATTAAAAGCATGCATGAAATCTATTATTTACATACTTCTTCATGGTAGGAGAATTTAACACACTTTTAATTCCTAAGCTTCTATTTTATAGGGCTTAAATACATTATCTAAGACCTTAAATGTTACTATGTATTCTTTTAATAATTATTTTTGACACTCAGATTTGTTTCACAAAGCATATATAAAAATTACTTAGACTTCACACTTAACTGACTTACAATATCAATTTTTTATTACAATTTTTTGCTAATTTTGTGTTCTCTTTGAATCATTTTCAGGCAACCAAGTATGCTTTTAAATAATTTTATTTCTAAAAAGTTCACTAAAGTAGCACAATTGCCTTCACAAGAGAAAATATTTTGCTTTTAACTTATTTAACCAAAACCTTTCCACTAAAAACTGTGGAGGTAGTCCAGAGAAGTTTTTCATTGCCTTCTAATTACTCTTATAGTAAATGTTTTAGAAAAGATATAAAATCAGCCATGTTTAAATTATTTTTAGATAACCAATTTATTTTTTATAAGGATACATGTAAAAATTTTCTTCTTGATTTTTTTACTTCAAAATTTTGCCAATGTGTATTTCAGTTGAGTTCCTTTTGAATTAATTTTGCTTGAAATGTAAGGAGCCATTCTGGTTTGAAGACATGGGTCATTTTTTTCTCCAAAGTGTCTTCTTTGGTTAACTTACTGATTGTTGCCATCTCTCTCTTTTTTCTCTTTTCCTAAAGTATCAGTATTTTATAGGAATGCTATAAATTCTTTTTCTTCGATGTCTGTTATCTTCTTTCTTATCATCTATCCTATTATTTGTATTCTTAAAAGACTTTACCAGTTTGTCCTCAAGTAAAACATTTCCATCTTCTTGAGTATTCATTTGGTTCTTGTTCTCCTTGACAGAGATTTTTATTTCTGTTATTGTATTTATTGTGACCTTGTAATTCTTTTTTATCTTACGCTGCTCCTATCCTATTAAAATACCTTTTGCTCAGTTATTTGGCATTCCTCTTACATAGCTCTCGCATGGGTCATCGTGCGATCTACGGAGGCCAGCCAGGATTTTGCTAAAACTTTATTCTGGCTTTTCTAGGAGAGCATATTAAAAGATATGTCATTATTTTGAATCTTAGTGACAATATTTCCCTTTTCTTTGTCGTGCTTTTTATATTCCAGTGAAGGGAACCATAGTTTTGCCACTCTGAAGGTGCTCATCTGGGATGTTGACTTTAAGCTATTTATTAAGAAAACAAGATTCAAAAAGAATATTTGACTCTCCCTTTTTTCACGCCCAAGACATTCATACAGAATAACCTGCTTCAGGAAGGATATCTTAGGATGTTCGCCTTGGCCTAATTTGAATTAAGTATGGTAAATAGGAGGGGCCTATTAGCCTAGATACTCATTGTGTCCCATTGTTTCTGGGCTGGCTAGCAAGAATTTTCCTGCCAGGTAGGTTCTGCTCTTCCTTGACTACAAGTAAATTGCCCATTCTCACTTCTGAGATCAAATGATCAGTTCTTCCCCTTTTCTCCTTTGTCCAAAATGTCATCTATACCCAATGTTGCCTCACAATCTTTTAAATTTTAGGCACATATGAGTTCCCCACTTGTATGTATTATGTAAGTTAAATTTTTATTTTCTCTTTAATCTGCCTCTGTTAATTTGATTATTAGCCCAGCTAGAAGAAAGGAGAAAGTGGGAGGAAAAGTATTCTTTTTTTTTGTAGTTCTCTAACCAGCCAGTCTGTAATGAAGTAATTTCTAGCCAGAAATAATATTTTTTCACAGAAGTTGTTTGTAGCTTTCTCTTGACTCCATTCAATGTCTTCTTGGGTATTGGAAGATATATTTTCTTAATTTGAACTTGGAAAACAAATTCGTGGTCACTATCCTAGTAAAAGTTCCAGAACCTAGCATTAGTTAGTTAGTTATTAATGAAAGAGAAGGGAGCAAACAAAACCTGATAAGTCAGGAAACAGCAATTTCATAGTCACCTCAGGGAGTAACCAGCATCATTTTGGACAACATCCTACCTAGTTAACTAGGCAGGAAAGATGGTAAGACATTTTTACAGCCACCATAGCGGGTGGAGCGGTGGTGGTAAGAACTAGTATGTTCTGCCAGATTAACATGGGGGAGGGAGAAAATGGTGAGGAGAAATTCCTTTTACTGAGCGCATGCACCATAGAAGCCAAAAGATGAAGCAGAACATGAGGCATGTGCAGTAGGAGCCCAAACGGTGACCATGAAAGGGGGAAGCCACTAGCCCTGGAAAGTCTGGGAAAAGCATCAGATTGGAGAAGGGCACTAGCCCTGGAGAATTCAGGAAAGAGATTGGATGGGGGAAGGGCGCCAGCACGGGCCCAGGAAAAGCCAGGAAAAAGATTGGATAGTTTGAAAGGAGGCATGCTCTGATCCCAAACCCAAAGAGGCTTAGCAAGGACCTCAGGGCAGCCCCTCCCCTGTCGTCTGCCCATCCATTCTGCCTCTCTGAGAGTGTACTGTCAATTGTCACTTGTCATTTTTTACTCTTACAATAAGTCTTCCCACTATCATTAAGTTCCTCCTTTGTGGGTGTCCCTAAAATTCGTTTCCTGTGACACCGCCGAAGAACTGCAGTCTCCAGTTACACTAGTAAGACTTGAACTCGTTATTCTGTTAAATTCTTTGGAGTTAATTCTATCTCTGCTATTTCTTTCATACTCGAAACCTACTGAATATATGGGGGTGGGGGGAGGCCAATTTTTCAGCCATCAATGCTCTCTTTGTCTATATCATAATCAACCATGATCTACTTCTTAGAATCATAGCTCTCAGCACACAATATACTACAGCTAATCCTGTTCCCATTCAGTCAATTGCTACTCCCTTTCATGTTGCTCTCTGGGAGTCTGTTTCGAAGTGGATACACAAGAGGAGGTGCCAATAAGGTTGGGGAACAAATAGGAGCACTCTGATTGCCTCAGGGCAGCATTCATGAAGCTCACAACTTGCTTTTGGTTTGTACAAACCCAGAGTCTGTGAATTAGTAAGCTATCTTTTTAGGCTGAAGGTTTTTCTTGGTTTCTGGAGAAAAGATTAATTCATTGCATTTGCTATAAAGCACCAGTTATTTTCGTGAGTGGAATTTGCTCTCGAGTTTGGCAAAAGGTAGGCAGAAGGTAGGCTGAGAGTTTTTGTTTTTGTTTTTGTTATCGGTTTTCTGTTGTTTAGTTTTTTGCTGTATTTTCGTGAGGATTTTAGAGGAAAAAATCAGAGATACTGTATTAGGGACAGCTTGTCAGGCAGCATTTTAAACTGGAAGGCAATTAGAGTCCTTTGTTGCCATTTGAATTCATGCATTTCACATTAATCTGTCAGCAACCACCTACATAACATTTGACTTTGTGACCCTGCCTTACTCATTTCTACAATGTTAAGTATAATTAATCACTCTTTCTGAATGAGCCAGACTCGGATACTTTACTATCCAGCTCACCACTGAAAAAGTCTTGTAGAGAAAAATATTCCCATTAAAACTATTTTACTACGGTGAAGAAAGAGAGAGGACTCATTTTCCAGCGTTTGAGTAAGCTAGAACTGTGTATTTTCTCTTTACTTTCTTCTCCTTGTTTTAACAGACAGGAAATATATTTTAGGATTACCAGTAGAGACCTCTTGTCATCTTGAGTTATGGAAGGAACTAGCATGGGTGTCTCAAAAGGACATGGAGTTAGGATACTGGACATTTAGGTACAAACCCTGATTCTAACAAGCTTTATAACCTAGGTCAAGTCATTTTATCCCACTAGATCTCAGTTTCTTCATCTGTAAAATCAGTGGCCCTTTCAACTCTCTCATTCCACAACGAAAGGAAAACACTACACAAACTTTCATGAAGTGAAAGTCATTGATAAGATACATCAGATTATCCAATTATGTCACATACTTCCAACTTCATAATTTTTATAACCCCCAATACGATATCAGTCCTTTATTTAATCTGGCAGAATTTTCCTGAGTTTAGAGGCTCAATGTTGAATTAATCCAATTTCTCTGTTATGATCCTATAATGCAGTTCTGGTTACCAGATTTTATACTGACTCAGGATAAATCACCCACTTGATTTATTTTTCTGTTCTCACATCCAGGGTCAGCTTCATGGACACTTAACCAGTTCAGTTGTCTGGTACCCCACACTTGGTTTAATACTCTGCTGCTGGAATCTTGAAATTCTTAACAATTTTACCCCTGAACTTGTGTTTTCTAAGTGAAGTCCCTTGAGGCAATGGAAATGAAGAGCTATGCACAGTACACAGATCCACCATTCCTTGCCTCCCTATTCATACTGATGTCTCCCAAAGATCACACTTTATGTTCAAACTAGAACTTGCTTTCAACACAGAAGAAAAAGCCAATAAATACTCTACCATTCTAAGAAACACATATGAGGCCTGGCTGGTGTGGTTCAGTGGACTGAGCATCAGACTGGGAAGCAAAGGATCGCTGCTCCAATTCCCAGTCAGGGCACATGCCTGGGTTACAGGCCAGGTCCCCAGTAGGGGGCGTGTGAAGTACAACCACACATTGATGTTTCTCTCCCTCTCTTTCTCTCTCCCTTCCCCTCTGTCTAAAAGAAATAGATAAAATCCTTGAAAAATCAATCAATCAACACAAATGAATAAGAAGCCCTATCATGTTCTTTCTTACTTATGTTACTTTCTAACATTAGTCAAACACTTCTGAGGAAACACCATGACATAGAAAGGAAGGGAAAGATAGAAGGCATGCTTCTAAAGAAGTCAAAATTGTTAGTTGAGTTATTTTTGTGCCATGTTTCTGCTCTTCTGGTGAGAATATAATACATATTCATGTATGAGCTATGAAATATGTCATGTTGGCAAGTCTACATACAATTAAATGCTCTTATATTTTAATTTAAAACTGGAATTGCACAATTTTTAAAATGACATAACTCTTGCCAGTAACTTAAAAATTTGGTGTTTTTTTCACCACCAAATTAAATTGAATAGAATAGAATATTAAATAACAAATAAAAAACACCATGATAAATTGAGAAATCCCAAGAATAAAGACAACATTTATATTTTAATACTTTAATGGCACCTTTTTCCTACTTTTGGAACAAGAGGCTCAGTACTTTCATTTTGCACTGAGCTCACAAATCACGAAGCCAGGAAGCTGTCCCCGCCCACCTCGGGTGAGTCCCTGCCTTTCATCCCAGTAGATCCAGGAGGAGGCCTGCTTTGATCTTGCTAACTTCCTAACAGGATTAAGGATTGTGGGTGTGGATGGGATAGGGGAGAGCAATGGGAGAAAAACTGGAGTAACTGCAATTGAACAACAATAATAGAAAAAGAAAAAGAAAACAAGAATTACGGTCTGTGTAGTCAGCTCCCAGTAACTGGGCGTTGATGTTCCTTACAGTGTGGTCCTCTGAGACCATTCCAACATGCCCCTCACTTTCCCAGCCATCTTATTTCAACTTCTGGGATTATGTATCATCCCCTACATGTATACAGTCTGCCTAGTCACCAGCTCCTGGCCTTTGTCACGGTCAGCCCTCAGTTACTTGGCTCAGTGTTTATGGGGTCAGAGACATACAGTGGAAAGGATTCATTCATTCCTTGAAGCTGATTTTACTTATTGTATATCTTATGAAAGATGAAGTAACCAAGACAAAGTCACATGTTATTGGTTTCAGGTACAACTGCAGATCCCACCCACCTTTTCCATAGTTAGGTCACGACATCTTGTTAAATTAGTCCTGAAAGAACTGTCCAGCATACTATGTGTGGTTCCATTAGGTAAAGGTGAGCAAATGGATACCTAGGGAGAAGCCTGTTTTGCATGGTAACACATGACTAGTTAATAACAAATAAAACTAGGATCAAGATCTTCTAACAGTGCAGGTGAGGTTACTAAATAGGACCATAATATGTATACATGGTCCAATCCCAGGTATCTAGAAGGGGTGGGGCAGAAAGACATCATAAGGCGTCATTGTCATTTTGGAGCCCTGGCCTATCAGACAAGCACAACCATCATTACCAGATCTGGTCACGTGGTATTTCTTCTTACCATCCCCTCAGCCCTTATTATCCAAATAATAGTCCAGGGCTATTAGCATGAACATCACCAGGAGCTTGTTAGAAATGAAAACCTCAGGACTCACCTCCAATCTGCAGAACCAGAATCTGTCATTTTTAACAGGACCCCAAGGAGATTTTTAAAAAAACTTTTAAGTTTGAGAAGCATTGATCTCAATTTAAAATGCTTCTGAAGTGGAGAAAGAGGGGGTGGAGAGGGGAAAAAGAGGGAGGGGAAGAGAGGGAGGGGGAGAGAGGGAGGGGGAGAGAAAAAGTGTCGCTAAAAGTCTCTCATTCCATTTGTGTTTAGCATAAAACCTGAGACTTTAGTTCCATTGTTTCCTTTACTCACTTTTCTTCTTTTTCATCTTTTTTTCCAAGGCTTTTTGTTGCTTTTGCTGTTATTATACTGAAGAGCTACATGAGACAGAAAGCTTGGCAGCCTTCCCACAATCCTCAGCATGTGGGAATAGCAAGTAACAAAGTGTTAGCCCCTGCCAACTGGTGGTTCCGTGTAAACGTCTCTGTTAACATCCAGCACTGCTGCTAGCAGCCATCGGAGCAAAGCCGCAAATCTGTTCCTCTCTCCGGTGTGGAAAACACCTCCGAAAAAGTCACCTAATTACTTGATTAAGATGTATCAATCCTGGAAATTGTTGATCTAGAACACTGAGTCTCTGACATTTAGTTCATTCTTGATTAAACAGAATAGTTTCAACCTGATTCTTATGTGTTGCCTCCAAGTGCTGTGTGCCATGCAGAGAATAACTGCAAGTATTTCATAGAGAAAAAAAAAAAATTGGGGGCCAAATTCTTTTGGTTGTCTTGTCTCAATATATCCCTTTAAGTCCCTGTGGCAATAATTAGAAAAAATGGATGATCCTAGAAAGACAAGATTCTATAAATCTCTGATAACACTAGGGAAAATCATTATTTTTGTCAGTGTCCTAATTCTATTTTCAAATAACTGAGAATTTTCTCCAATACCTAACATACAAAAATCTCAGTTCACCTCTTCCCTGTCTAAATGCATTATTGAAGAGTATTTCTACCTGCACAGTCTCACACCCAAATTCCTTTCCAGATGCAGTTTTTCTGGTTCAGTCATTACCCACTGGGGCAGGAGCAGGTGCCATTCAATGGCAAGCTGCTTCTTTTGGTCACAATGTCACCTCATTACTTTAAGAGAAGCTGGTGGCCCATCTTCCCGGATCACCTACACCAAGAGCTGAACCGTACCAAAAAGTTCTTCCAAAGATTGAATTTTCTTTGAAAGCTAACATGAGGGGAAAGAAGAATAGGATCCCCAAACCCATATCTTAGCTATTATTTTAAAGAAGCACTTTCTATTTTTAGCCAAAATGAATGAGTCCTGCTTTCCTCCCAGAACCACCTTCCTTGATTTAAGAAAAGTGGAAGTTTGCTTCTATTATCAACTTCCTTTTGAATTTCAGGTAGGGTCACCTAGCATAATTGCATGGCTTCTTTTCATAATTACCTGGCCGTTGTCACCTATATTGAAACACAGGGATGATTGTCCAAAATGAGCTCAGGCTTCTTTCATTTTTTTCAAGCATGATGAAATGAATCATGCTTGAAATGAACAGGGTAGCAAGATAGTATCATCTGTGGCTACATGTGCTCCCAGAAAAGGCATCCTGCCTGGACAATGCTAAATTGCTGCATCCAAACCACCCATATGATCTCGGGCTTCAGAGGTATCTGAAGTTGCCTACTTGGCGTTACCATTGTTGAAGAACTAGAATTCAGCAGTGGGAAAGAGCCTTCACCAGTTCACTTTTAGCACTGCAAGTAGACAGATTTGTTTTAGTGGGCACAAAGATGGTTTGCAAGCTGAAATAATTTTCATTTTCCCAAAATAATAGGTAGAATTTCCAGAGTGAGCCTCCTCTACTCCACATGGAAGTGATATTACAGTAAAATTTACTGTATCTTGACCAACATTTAGCCAAATCTTCTAAGACAATCTCAGTTTTAAATATTGCAGCCAATTATCATTCTTTGCTCTTAACTAGTACAATACCTCATCCCTGTCTACATAAACTTTGAAAATGTCCTAATTATCTAAAGGATATTTCCTGGTTTCCCTCTGACAATGTAAAAGGATTCAACGTCTTCTTTAAACCATGTTCTTAGTTTTCATATAGGTCACTGGAAAAACGCCTGATTATCTTTCGAGGGAGTTCCACCATAATTTAAATAAAACATAAGCCACTGTGTACATCTAACCTTTATCCTCTTCTTCGGGTGTTTCAGCAACACACAAATAATGACACTTAGAGAAACCCAAGATCTTTCCAAAAGATAATAGCTGAAAACCACTGGCAAGAGAAAACACATAGATGCTTGAACATTGTACATTCCGTATATATTTAGTACATTCAGACGAATGGACATTAGGTGGGAATTACTGATAACTCTGGAACAAGGAATTAGCTTCAGGATTTCCAAAGCTATTCCTTGCTATCTCTTCAGATGAAAATCTCTAGCCAGTCCAGGTAGTTTCTCCTGTCTGAATGTATGTCACTGAACTGCACCAAGTATACGAAGTGAGAACGAACAACTTATTCAGGGCAAGTTCCTAGAGAGAACTGGAAAATTCCCACAGAGGTTTTTTTTTTTTTCCCTTGAATTTTCTGTACTGCCCTCCTAGTAGAGAATGATTTATAATAGAAGAAGAGGATTTACAAGGTGGAATCCAGGGTAGAGGAAAATATCTCTAAGCCTTGGTGTTACTCATCGCCAATGAGATCATTCTTACACAGAGGCAAGGATAACAGAAGCTTCGAGTGAACCCAGCACATCTGGTTACTTTTTCTTTTAAAACGTTTTCTTAACTTTCTTCTCCAGAGCTCGTCTCTTAATTCTGTTCACCACATTTTTAAGTCTTTTATGTTAGAGTCCTTTTCTCTGCTCAGATATGATATTCTCCAGTGTCCGATCTTTTGGTCTCTTCTTTTCTATTTGCAGTCCCGTAGTAATTTAATTCACTCCCCTGTCTAATATTCAAACTCATGACTGTTAAATACACAGCATCAATTCTATTCTCTTTTCAAGGTCAGATCTCTCATTCATCTCCACTTTTATTGTCTTCCAACAGTTTATTCTTGCCAGGCCTAAAACCAAACTCACAATCTCATCATCCTTAAGCTTTGAACTCTTCCTATGTTTCCAATCACAGTTAACAGCATCTACATATAGTTCATAAACCAAATTAGAAACTTGGGAGAATTCTCTCTCCATAAGACTCTCAGCTGCATAATTTCAAGGACTTTGTGTTAGTAACCCATGTATACCTAATGCATGGCAAAGTACCCAGCACACTGCAGGTTCTTAATAAAGATTTAACTGTAAATCATGAAATACTTGACTCATTCATTCCCCATGTTCTTATATTGGCCATCTGGTCAACAAATCTTGCAGTCCTAATTCAAAAGCATTGCTGAAATTCATCTTCTTTTCTCCATTTCTACCTCTCTGTTGTGGACTTTCACTTCCCTGCCTTTTATGTCTTCTAATGGCAGCCCATCCTCCACATTGCCACAGTTACCTTTCCAAAACAAAAGTCTGACCATGTCACTCACCAACGGAAATACTCCTGTGGGCATTCCTCACAGTTGCACTTGTTCCTTGGCCCAAGAGTCTAGCTTCTCACCATTGGCCATTTCTCCGTTATCAGCCTTACGCTCTACCTAATTGGACTCGCTTCCATTCTCAAACACAGTGCTCATTCTCCCATTTCCCATCGATTTGCTCATGCACTTCTCTTTGCCTGTAGTGCCCTTCCACTGTCTCTGTCTCATCGCGGGGTAACTCAGCATCATCTCTTTTGTGAAGTTTCCTCTGATGCCCACGGATTCTTCTTGTTTTGTATGCCCATTACAATTTGCTCAGCGTTTGTTAAAAGAATTTTCATATCATTTTTCATGTCCAGTTTGCCTAATGCATTGTGAGTTTCTTAAAGTTCTTCCAAAGGGATCATGCTAAATTTATTTCTACTGCCCCCACAGTCCAGCCAGATGGTAGCACATAGTAGCCACTCAGTATATGTTTCAAAGCAAGTCTTTTTCTGTAATATTGAAAACAGAAAATATAAGTCTGAACTGAGTAGGAAGTAGAAGCATGTTTTCACCAAAACTCTGGAAGACTTTAATATACCATAAAAAATGTAGTGATCAAAACATTATTGCTATTAAAACCCATGTCTGCAGTGGGACAGGGCAAAGGGCTAAAAGAAGAGACAGAAATCAGTTAAGAGTTTGTTTTTATGTCTGTAGGAACTATTTGGACATTTTTTACTTTGCTGACCACATTGAACCATAAGCTTCCAAGAAGTCCACCTACACATGGCTCCGTGATGAGATTGGCACGCAGCACGCCGGAATGCTTGCCACGGCTGCTTATCTAAGCAGGGGCAAGTAACAACTGATACAGATTCAGCCCTACAGTTAGTGAAAAATGATTTGGCATAGACTTCAAACTATGTTAACGTAACTGAGCACTGAGTTAGGGGTAGGGGCATCTTTATTCTACCAGTCTTTCTGGGAAATGTTTATCATTTCTCTATTTACTATGTATCATAATCTTCTGAATATGTAGTAAAAGATACGTAGGTATACACATACAGAATATGTCATTATATACATGTAGCTGCATTTCATGTTTTCCATCAGCAAAATAAACTGATTAAAGATGCTTCCACATCCAACAGAATTAAAACTAAATAGTTTTGAAAAATTAGGAGTGTTTCTGCTTGAAATAATACTACATCATTTAAATATCTCTTAATCGAACCTGTATACACAGACAACAAAGGGTCAGAGTTGTTTTTGCAATTGGAACTCACTGATATTATCTTTTATATTTCACCCCTCGTGGGCTAAACATAGCAAGTGCCTTACATTTACATCAATATCAGCAGTTTATATGCTTTCTTTAGAGTTCCTAATAAAGATCTCTACCATTTGATAAGAGATTGTCTTGAGAAAAGAGCATTGATCTCAGTAGACACATACTCGACTGTTTTTTTTATCTGAATGAATACATAAGACAAAGAGAGCTAGAGTGTGTCACTGGGGATCTAGGGCCCAAAAGCCACATGGGAATTTTCCGGCCCACCACTGCGCCCTAGTGCTTGTGCTCTGCTGGGGCGGGAGGAGGCGGCGTCTCTCAGATCCCATCTGGGCCAACCAGCTCAGCGTTTGTAGATATGGATCTCTGCCAAAGATAATCTCTCCCCGCTCTTGGCTTGGTGATATTAAGTTCTTCAATTTGAGACAGAAATTCTCCTCTCACAATTGGAGAAAGATGTAAAACCCAACTGAGAAGGGACCAATAAAAGCACGTTGATTTAATACTATGATAGGTAGAAATTAGTAAGCAGAATCAGATTTTTCCATACTATTTATTTATTTATTTGGATGAGTAACAGAGAAAGTGGGGGTGAGAAGAAATAAACCTAGAAAGAATGAGGAAATGGGATTTTCTAACTTGAAGAGGGAGGGTGTAATGAAGACATAAAAAAATGAAAATAAGCTTTCATCTATTTAAACCATTTGCTCACAAGTGATAAAAATAATAAAAATAATGACAACAATAATAATTGAGTGTTATTATATATCAGATTCTGTGCTAATCATTTTCATAGGTATATCTGATTTAATGCCCTAAAGAATCTTGGGAGGCAGGTAGTAGGATTTTCATTTCACAAATTAATAAATATGTTAATTGACTTGCCCAAAGTTATACAGTTTAAGAAATGTTACAACAAGATTGTAACACAGGTCCGTTTGCTTCCAACTCCCATATACTTAAATAATACGGTGTTATGTTTACATAGTGCTTTCCACATAGGGAGTTGTATATATATAGCCTCGCCTACTTCAATTCTCAGTTTAAATCATAATAACAATCCATTTTGGTGTGACAAGACTGGGCTGAAGACAAACACTGAGTTAGGTTTTAAAGATACTAAAGAAAGTAACATTTTGCCTACCTGAATTTTGATACCTGAGAATAACCTACCAGTTTATAGGCATAATAGGGCACTTTATTCAATTCAATGGATGCAGGGGTGATCCAAAAATGGATTTATTTTCTGGAGGGCGGTCCCTTTGTAGTACAGACTTCCCCTGCTAAGTGAGTGTTCTGGAACCCATCTGTATCAGTATATCAGTTGATGATGTGAGAGGCTACATTGAGCCTCAGTGAATTTTTTTGAAGACTCTTTCAACATGTTTGCCCATTTCATGATGGGTGATTTATGAATGCACCTGCCCACACCACGCTGAGTGTTCAGCAGTTTTTGTTCAGAAACAACATGACCCCCATGCCCCATCCTCTCTTTTCACCTGATGTCATCCTGAGTGACTTTTTTTTGTTTCCCTGAATGAAAAAAACCCTCACGGGGAAATGTTTCGCTGATGTGGAAGAGGTGAAACAAAAAATGGCTGAAGCACTAATAGGCATCAAATTTGACGAGTTCAGAAACTGTTTTGAGTGGTGGGAAAAAGTCTCTATAGGTGTATTGCATCAAATGTGGAGTACTTTGAAGGTTTAAACATGTAAGTTTAAACATGTAAGGATAAATACAAAATTTTTTTCTAAATAAATTCTGTTTTGGGGAGGTCCCTCCGTGTATGTAGGATTAAAAATTTAATTTGTGATCTGCTGCAACTTTACTGACAGGTAATTTCAGCAGGGGAAATCAGTGATTTTAACTGTGAATCAAATGTGTTTCAGAGGAGCAAAATAAGCACATTTCCTCTGCTAGAGAAATTTTCCAGTTAGATTTTGCTGGAAATTATCAACCACATTAAATTACCACTAATGAAGACCAACTGCATATGAGGTCTGTTCAGAAGGTACCCTGCCATGTACTATGAAAAAAAGAAGTATTTATTGAAAAAGATACAAGATACAGAAAATATTGTACATAGGAAAATGACACCTCAGTCCTCTTCAAAGTAGGCACCTTGGGACCTCACACAGTTCTCCCAACGTCATCAGCTGCCCCATCATATTTTCCTGAATCTCATTGATGGTCTGGAATCTTTTCCTTTCAGAGGTGACTTTAGTTTTGGGAAAAGCCAGAAGTCGCAGGGCGCCAAATCTGGGCTGTTAGGGGGGTTGAGTCACCTGGGTGATTTACTGTTTTGCTAAAAAACTCTGCATGAGGCATGAGCAGGTGTGTTGTCACGATGAAGCTGCCAATCACCAGTGGCCCATAGCTGCGGCCTTCTGAATCATCCAAATAGTTTCTGCAGAGGAATGTTCAAGCCTAACGCAAAATCTGATGCAGATTTTTTGCCCTAGTTGCTGAGTCATTTTTAATGTGACGGCCACACAGTACACGTGCTCACTCAACACCATCTACCACCTCTACTGACTAGTATGGGGAAGTCGTCATTGTCACGCTCGTGCATTCCAGTCCACCCTCCTTGGCTGCCAGGTTACATCGATGCTGCGCAAATCAGTTCTCATTGTATTAACAGCGGCTGGACTTTTTCCGTACAGACCTCATATACATCATCATCATCATGCATTATTATTATTAATAAAGAGTAAGCTAGACATTTATTCACTCAGGAAACAGTGACTAAGCCCTACTGCTGGCCAGGCACTGTTGTAGGTGCTGGGGATTCGGGAGCAACCATGACGAACAAGGTTATTGCTTTGGGGAGCATGAGGTATGAGAGGAAAAAGTGACTCATTATAAAACAAACAGATAACAGAAAATATCCAAGGGTTAAAATAGGTGATGTAAATAGATGTGGGCAGGTGATTAATTTCAGTTGGATGGTCAAAGATAGCCTGTCTGATAAGATGCTTTTTCAGCTGACGTCTCTGTGAGAGAAATCAGCCATGACAAGATCAAAGGGAAGGGCTTTACAACATGTGTCGCTATCTTTTCAGGTGCTTCTGATACATTTCGTGGATTATCCAGGACAATACATTTCCTGTTACCCCATTACCTCCAGCCAAAACTCGTCCCACATGAAACAAATACCCCAGGTGATTCAGATATGCATCAAAGTCGAAGAACATTGCTTAAAGGGCTGAAAAATCTCTTTGCCTTTTTGTAGTTGATCTTACCTTGACTTGGAATTTGGCATGACCCTTTAGTAAACATCAAATGGGGAGATTATTAAACATTCAAGATGATTTTTTTTTAAATCATGAAATCCCAAGTATATTCCTAAAACTTAATAATAAGACAATCACCTAATTTTGGTACTAAACATTTGATCTTATTTGTCTGTAATAAAGATATTGGAGTATAACTGGCAAGAGTCTGTTTCTTCCAAATTCCTATAAACTATAGCTGCTCCCATCAAAACGACTTAGGAATTTTACAGTTGTTTCTTTTATTCTCTCAAGATCATTGATTATTAATTGCACATTCATGAGTTTTGAAGGAAAAAAAGCTATTAATCTGGCTTTGTGGCAAACCTTATAAAGTTGTGAAAGAGAGAGGCTGATAACAGGAAAAGATTAATACCCATGTGGTGCCAATAAGGTGACTAATGCAATTACTTCCTTATGAAGGTGTACCTCTAAAACTGTTGAATTTTATTTATAAAACAGCAGACTTGAAGTTCATGCATTGACTATTTGCTCAAGAATATTTGAAAATTCCTTTTACTGGAATGAAAAACTTTATTTCAGTAATGAAAACTTTTTCTAGGAAGGGTTAGATAATTATCATACTTCTGAACAAGCTGGCGTTAGCCACAATGAATAATACATATGGGCATGAGAAACTAAAATGTTACTACACAATATTTTCTATGTCGTATGGAAAACTAAGCAACCAGAAGTATAAACTATAAGGAATTCATTTATTGCCATTTTCTCATATTAATAATCTTATAACAAGTTTTACGGAATTTACTATACTTTTTAAATTTAGATTCAATGTGTCTGTATATTTTTTCTTTCTGAACACATATATCTGTCTACAACCTAATAATGAGAATGCTTTCTTCAATTAATTGTAGCACCCCTAGTGTGGCACTCATTATGGTTTCCTTTTCAATATAGTAGGAGTCACATGTTCACTCCACTAAAATAAGTGCTTCATTTTGAATTGGAGATGTATCTAACAACGTCTTTCAGCATTTCTTAAGAGAAGTCACTTGTCACCCTTCACTATAGTCAGAGAATTACAGAAGCAAAATGGAGAAAACTGGAAGTCACATTTATTTATAAGACTACGAAGAGATAAAAGACCTGTCTGAATGAGTTCAACAGGCATTTTAAAAATCCCTGTTATCTATAGCTGTAACAAACCTCCCTAAAACTTAAATGTATCATTCTTGCTTACGTTTCTGTGAGTTGAGGGAGCACAGCTGAACGGCTCTCGTGTGGGGTCTCAGAGGCACTGCAGCCAGACTCGGCTGGGGTGGGTGGCCAAGGCGGCTCAGTCCCATGACTTGCATTGGACGCTGGCTGCTGCTGGGAGAATAGGAAAGGATTCTCCTTCCAACTTGAGCTTCTCCTATCATGGCAGCTGGGTTCCAAAAGAAAGTGTTTCAAGAGACCAAAAGTGGAAGTGTAAACAAATTACCACAAACCTGGTGGCATGAAACAACACTCATTTTTTATCTTACAGTTTCTGCAGGTCAGAAGTCTAGACACAACTTACCTTAGCTTGGTCTTCTGCTCAGAATCTCACACGGCTACAGTCAAGGTGTCAGCCAGGGCTACAGTCTCCTCTGAGGCCCAAGGTCCTTTTCCACGCTCAATGTTTGTTGGTAAAGTTCACTTGCTTTCACCTGTAGAATTAATGGAAATTTGCTTCTTCAAGGCCAACAGAGAGTATATCTTAGTTCAAGGAAGTCCTGATCTTTTATATATAAACAACAGCTTTACTTAGATATAATTCACATCTCAGACAATTCACTCATTTAAGATATTTAATTTTATGGTTTTTAGAATGGAGTTGTTCCACTATCACAATAGTCTAATTTTAGAACATTTTTTTCATCACAAAAGACCTTGGTGCTTTACTTTCCATTCCACCCCCACCGCTAGCGCTAGTCAACCACTAATCTATCATATTTTTTCCATAGATTTTCCTGCTCTGGACATACTACGAAATCATCCAATATGCAAGTTTTGTGACTGGCTTCTTTCAAGTTTTCAAGGTTCATCCATATTGTATCTTTCTAGTATTTTATTCCTTTGTGCTGTTGAGTACTATTCTGTTTTATGGATAAAATGATTTTATTTACTCATTCATCAACAGACGGAAATTTAGGGTGCTTCTGCTTTGGAAATGTTGTGAATAATGCTGCTATGAACAGTAATGTAAGATTTTTTTATGGATATATGTCTGCATTTCTCTTGGTTTTATAACTAGGGGTAAAATGACTAGGTCGTATGGAGCTCTATGTTGAATGGTTTGAGAAACTGCCGAACATTTTCCAAAGTTGATGTATCACTTTCCATTCCCAGTAGCAATGTATAATATAAGGACCCCTATTTCTCCTTATCCTTATCAACACCTGTTGTGGTCTGTCCTTTTTATTATAACCACACTGGTGGGTATGCAATAAGTCTCTCAGTGTAGTTTTATACATCATTGTAGTTTTGACTTTGTTTCCCTAATGACTAATGATGTTGAATATCTTTTCATGTGTACACCTTCATTAGGAAAAATTTCTTGAAAACCTTTGTCAATTATTTTACTTGAATCATTGATGTGTTTATTATTGTGCTGTATTTATTATATACTATGATCATAAATCCTTTACTAGATATACAATTTACCGATATTTTTCCCATGCTATGTGTTGACTTTTCACTTAATGGATTATGTTCTTTGAATTACAAAAGTTTTTGAGTTTGAAAAAGTACCATTCATCTACTTTGTCTTTTGCCACTTGTGCTTTTGAAGTTTATCTAAGGAACTTTTGCCTAACACAAATTCGTGAAGATTTATTCTTATGCTTTTGAGTTTTATACTTAATGCTTACATGTATGCTTATTATACATTTTGAGTTAATTTTTATGTGTGATGTGAAAGGGGGTCCAGCTTCATTCTTTTGTATGGATATCCAGTTGTCTCAACACTGTTGGAAAAACTGAGACTTCTTTTAAAGGGTTCACATGGTTAAATCAGAGTAACCTCTCTTCAATTAACTCAAAACAACTTACTAGGGGTCTTAATTACATCTGCAAATCCATTCACCTTAGCCACATAAGGTATCATAATCACTAATGTGACATTTATCATAGTCACAGGTCCCACCCAGAGTCAAGAGAAGGATACAGAATAGAACCTGCACTCCAGGGGGTGAGAATTTTGGGGCTTAGAATTCTGCCTACTACAGGGTCTGAAGGCATGGACTTGGCAATGGACAGATCATCATTTCTATCATATTTAATTGGTTAAGCAATCCTAGAGGCCACCCAAATGTAAATCAAGAATTGTAGACTCCACTTCTTAACAAGAGGACACCCTTAAAATGTGTGCCTATCTTTAACTCACCAGGCCTGCTGGATTAAAAAGCAGCTTTATATAAGGTTTGTAATTAAAATATTGTACTTCTAGTTTTCTTTCTTCTATGTTAATATTCTAAAGGACCCTTAAAAGCAAGAAGTTAACATTTTATAAAGAAAAATATGGAACAGCATACAATAACTGCTTAAGTTCACATGCTAGGAGGAAATAAAAACCCAGTTTTAATGGGACTTGGGCCAAATCCTCTATTAGTTTGTACTCCATTCAGACACACATGAGTCATCCTGGCTGTCCCGTGTAGTGTATTTCCTTCTTTGTGAGCAAGAGGTGGCCCTTGATTGATCCTACAAAGATGATTCAAATTATATACACAAAACAGTTTTCTCAGAATTAAGAACTCCAACAAGAGTTGATGATAGCTGTAACTGAAGATCTCATTCTGATTCTTGAGGAGACATTTATAAATCAATTTTTAATTCTGTGGTTCCAGGATCTGAAAAAACTGGAACCAAACGTAAAATAATGGTGTGGCTGCTATGAAAAACAGTATTTTATGAGTCCTCAAATCATCAAAAAATGAGTTACCATTTATTCAACAAATCCATTGCTGTGTATGAACCCAAAATGATTAAAAGCAGGGTGTCAAAGAGATACAGTGCACCCATGTTTACGGCAGCATCATGCTCAATAGACAAGAGTTAGAAGCAGCCTAGTGTCCATCGAGGGATGGGTGGGTAAAGATGTAGTATAGACATAAAATAGAATATTAGTCAGACTTTATGGAGAAGGAAAACTTGACCCATATCACAACATGAATGAATCTTGAGGACATTATACTAAGTTAAATAAAACCTCAGAACATTATAATAAATACAAAAACCAAAAACCAAATACTATATGATTCTACTTATATGAGGTACCTAGAGTAGTCAGGTTTGTAGGCACACACACACACACACACACACACAAATAATGGCAGTTGCCTCGGGCTAAGGGAGAGGGAAATGTGAAGTTATTATTTGATGTGATAGAGTTTGGGAAAATTTTTATTTATTTTTATTTATTTATTTAAATCTAGAGAAACTGATTTTTTCTAGTTCTTTTTTTTTATCGTATTTTTCCCATTACCATTTAGTCCCCTCATACAACCCCCCACAATCACCGCAGTGTTTCTCATGTCCATGAATTCTAAAATAAAAAGGGAAACATTTTTTAAAAGTTCTGGAGATGGATGCTGGTGATGCTTGCGCAACAGTGTAAATGTACTTGACACTAGCAAACTGCACACTTAAGAAAGTTAAGATGGTAAATTTTATGTTATTTTATTTTATCAAAAAATTTTTAAATCATGCACAGAAATGTTTATAATTTTGCTGTTTTACTTTTAAATTTTCTAAAATGCATTACATATGTAACAACGAAAATACCAAATTAATATGAACATATAGCACAAGTGTTTCCTGGTTTCTCTTTGCCTCTTAAGATATTCAAGAGATTGCTTGAATTCCTATTTCATATACAGTGAAAGTGTTCTACTCCAATTTCTACTAATTCTTAGTAATGGAGTTTGTCTCTGGTTCTTAGTTCCTAAGTCCGTTGAATTATTTTATATTAAAAAAAATTTATGCACTCCCAAGAGAGCTATTCTCTTCTACCTTATATTTGCTTAGACTCCTCAATTTCACAAAAGCAAAGTGAAATATTAAAACACCTCATAGACGTGTGTTTAGAGAATTCTCTGCAGATTCGGAGAGCTGGGAAGTGGAGCTTGTTTACAACTCAAACAACCTCAGGGTGAGTATTAGGCATCCCGCTCTTAAAAGTCATTTCAGTGGCCCACCTTAGTTACTGCATAGCTGTGAAACAGCAACCTTTCACCAACTTCAGCTCATGCTGATCCCTCTCTCTTTTTTTCTCCCTTCACCTCTCTTCCACAACAAACTCCTCCATCTTCTTTTTTCTCCCTCAAAGTTCACAATTCTTCTCATGTATGCAATTTAGACCTCTTCAATGCCTATCCCCAAATTGAGCTCTAAAACCTATGAGACCAGCAGAACCAAAAATCTCTTTATACACACTTCCCCTTTTTAAAGGCAGCTGTAGTCATGACAGGGATTTTCTGCCCCTTTCTGAACAAAAGAACAGACCCCAAATCTTCTTTTCGACATCCTTCCAGCTTTCTCCTCATAAACACACCATGTGCTGGATTCATCTCCTTGAAGACAGTAGGTCATTCTTCTTTGTGCCTTCCCACAAAGAGGAACAGTTCCTCTGACCCTAGTCTGCCCAAGTCCTGGCCGTACAATTTTGGAGTCCCCTACTGAGGGAAAAAGGTGAGATCCATTTCCAGAAACTGCAGGAAGGTGCTGGGATTGGTTGTTGGTGTAAATCCACTGCAATGGGTATTACCGGCAATTGCCAGATGTGCTCCTTTCTCTCACATCCTAGGAAGGATTTCCATGATGCTGCTCAAACCTCGAAAATGGAGAGGAAATCAGAGAAGAAATATCTCACATTCAGCTAAACAAACCACTATGTAAAGCAAGATTCATTCCTCTTGAGTGTGTGAGTTCTCTGAGGGCTAATAAGTTAACATGTATTATGTACTTTAAAAGGAACAATAGCTCCACATGTTTTAGAAATAATGCTTTAAAAATGAATGCATGAAACAATTTGAGTTTCTATATAAGACTAGCCTGGTTTGGCTTTCACTAACTATTTATTCTGAAGGAAGGGGAAAATGTTTTAAGTAGTGTATTTTAAATTAGTGTAAATAAATAGATGTTCACTGATGTTATAATACAATATTTTAAGATCCCTAGCCATCTAACAATAAACAAACCCAAACCATAAATAAATTTAAAGAAACAAAAAAAAAAAACACGTTAGTCTGATAATATAAAGTACTTACTTGTAAGGATACTCGATCATTTATTATTTTCTGAAATCTATTATGTTTGTTCCTCTGTCCATAAATTGAGTGATTGATCTCCTTTCACTCACTGACATAATGCTCCAAAGACACACACATAATGTTGCATTATGCTATGTAATGCAAGGCAAGAGGAACATAAAAGTAAATGGTAAAAATTGTCAGGAGGGTGAAAGAAAAAGATTCGAAGATTTATTAGCATAAGAGATCAAAGAAAAGATACGCAATCCAAAAATAACCAATGGATAATTCTGAATGAGCTACTGCTATGAAGCTGTTAAACTATCAAACCAGAAAAGAGACAAGAATTTAAGAATGGAAGGAAAATTATCTAAGTGTATGTAACTTTTGTTTTGGCAGCCAGATAAATAGCATTATTTTTTTCTAATATTGTCAGTAGTTAATAGTCTGAAGACACCTGTATTTAG